>VWZN01018891.1:31113-43931 GCA_013396955.1 Regulus satrapa | reverse complement strand
AGGAACATCAAGGAAACACTAAAATCTCTCTCATAATTCCCAGGTCTCTGAAAGCGAGGATTTGCTTTTGTGTATTGAACCCCAGTACAATATGATTTTAATTCTGCTGCACAGAAAGGCTCAATGCTTTGTAAATTTCTTTCACACATTTACTGTGTTAGCTACCACATGCAAAAATCCTATGACTTAAATGATTTAAAAGTTCACTACAAATTAAACTGCAGGAAAGCATAAAATATCATGACAGTGCTACACATTGCTGACTAAGAATAAATGTAAAGCACAAGACAGGGGACTGAAGAGTCAGGGGAGCCACAACTGAAATTTGAGTCACCAGTGCCATGAAAAAAACTAACATCTCACACAGAGAGTTTCCAAGAGATGCCTAGCTGTTCTTTCTGTTTCAACTCTTGGATGCCTTATTACCAACTTATATTCAAAACCAGCAACTAGTAAAGGGAAGGAAAGGGAAAAGAAGGCAAGGGGAAAGGGAGAGGTTGACTGGACAGGGAATAGTATGTAGCCATGAGATGAACCATAGGTCCAGAGAACATGAGATACAAAGAAGAACAATTTTCAGGATTTAGCTTAAGGAAGAAAAGACTAAGGGACACTACAACAGTTCTTGCTCACAAAATAGACTTCTGCGAAGCCAGGAGTGCAGTCTGTATTGCTTTCTCCCAGTAGCAGGGAAAGAATTAAAACTGCAGCAAGGAAAATCCAGCAGAGACCTCAGTGAAACTGCCTAACAGTATGGAGAGTGAAGTCCTAGAACAGGTGACCTGGGGAGTTTGTGGTGGCCCTATGTGAGTTGTGAGCTCTATTGTTGCATCAGAGAAATATGTGTCAGGACAGGTGAAGAAGCAGCTGTCACAGGAGGTACAGATGAGTTCCTAGAGGTCTCTCTGACATTACTGTTCTGTATCTTATTACCATACTGTAAGCACGAAAGAGAGTAGAGGAATCACATAATTAATTAAACTAGTTAAATTCTTGCTTGCTTGGTTCTTTTTCTTGATTGAAGACTTACTGACTGCTTGAGAGCAGATTGACAATTGAATGACAGACATTGACTCCTACTTATTCACAGACAAAACTTCCCATGGTGATCTACATCCAGATCTCACCCCAAGGCCTGTCATTTCATCTGTGTTATAGAGGCTGAAAGCAGATCCAAAGCTATCTAGTCCTGAGGATTCTGCTCCTTCTTGCAAAACTCAAGACACATAGGCTTGTTGTGGCTTTGTTTTCTTTGCTATTTGCAATTTTATAGTAATTATTAATCTTCTTTACATTATTTACTGATAATGGATAGGTGATCTTTGAACAAAATCAGTCACACTAAATATCAGCATCATAAAAGCTACATAGGTTATGCTGTCTGGTCTTTGCACTGCTTAAAATGCTGCTCTGAGAACAGCAAAACACTAGCCATGAGAAACCAGGTTTTTCCTAAAGCACACTATATTGGGGTGTTAAGAGCACCTATGGTGCATACACCTATGGTTACACACCAAGCTCCATCCCTTTCATCCACAGGTAAGTTGATGGAAAAGTGAGCAAAATACAGAAGGAAATCCCTGATTTAATATGAATATCTGAGCCAATGAGGGTCATGAGAAAAACCTCTGAGCCTGTGCTCATGCATGTTCACCATTCATCTGAGATAACATCCTCTTTGCCAGGACCTAGCTACACTCAGTGACCTCAACAACCATCAGAATTTTTTTTTGTTACAGGATTCTTATTCAGCAGTGAGAATTCAAGCCTCTATGACCAATGCAACTTGCCTCCCCAAAATACCTTTATAAATCCTATTTAGAATTCAGTGGAAACCCTGGTTTTGATGAGCTTTGAATAAGACCCAGATGTCAAACGTCCTTACGAAACTGGGAATGGGGCTGGGCTGAAAGTGACTAGCCTGTATCTCTTGTTCTGTGTTCTCTGGACTTTCTTACTTTTATTACTTAGGAGAAAAGATAGTCTGAGACAAACCTAGAAGAGTGGTTTTACAGCACATAGAAGAATGGATTTCAATGTATTATCACAGATTAGTTAATAACTTTGGAGGAAATTGGACCAGACAACCAACTCAAAGTATCCTTGAGCCCTGTGATAACTGCAGAAGTGACCTGTATTTTCCTGGACTGTTGTGATACCTCTTGATGTAAACTTTTCCTTGTATATCCTGTGTTATTTATCATTACATAATTGTAAGTACTGAATGACAGTCAGAATGGACAAATACCACTCATCGTTTGTTTCATTTTGGTATTCTTAGTCCATCATTCTTAAAATACTGTATTTTGCTTCTCCAAAGACAGACAATTCAGATTTATCCTTTCTGCAGAAATTTCTAGACTACATTCTTTCTGAATACTTAATTACAAAATTTAATTATTATATTTCCAGACATGGCACAGTTTAGATTATCTTTCCTAAAGTCTTTCTCCTTGATATTTTCAAAGTAAAATTTTCTATATGCCCTTGCAATGTTTAAGTCTTAACTGAAAAAAAATACCACAATTTTAGGTTTTACAGCATATATTAAAAACAAATTATGTTGATCAGAATGATGGGAACATGCCATTAGCTGTGTCCTCAGGATAAAAAACTCTAAAAAATCAGTGATGATGCTATAGAGAGATTACACAGGGACTGGGTAAAAGAGTAAAATCCACACTGGCTTGCCCTTTATGAAATGTTATGAAAATGAATAGTGTTGTATAAAGATAACTAAAACCCAAGTTAAAGAGAAGATAAACAAATAAGGCCTTGTGTGACAAGTTAAGTTATAAAGGGCTGGGGAGGGAAAAATAACAGAGCAATGGCAGAAATGGATTAAATGTTCTAGTGATAATAATTGATCTGTAGAAATGTTAAAAACAACCAGTTAACAAATTCCAATGTTGCCAATTCATAATAATGGAGGGAAATATTGTATAACCCAACTGTGAGTGCTGAATATTTTGAAGGGTGCATTTTCCTACATTTTAGGAGTATGCATACTATTCCGGACGTTGTGCTCTACTTCAAACAAGAGTTCATATTTAGGATGTTGGATAGGTGACACAGGGGTAGTCAATGATGTATTTTTGTCTTTTCTTCATCTCTAAGCCACTCTGGATGAATTCCACACTTAATTATGAAAACTACTGTCACAAGTGTTACACCTTGCTCTTAGCCTTACACAAACACTACTCTGGGCATTGCACTGAGCTGCTGCAGAGAGGGGAACAATATAAGTATGATACCTTAATTCTTCATTTTGTGTTCCTGTCCTCTCACAGAAGGGCTGTACAAGAAGGCAAAATGCTGATCCAGGATTAGATAAGTCCCTAAAACTTGTGCAGATTCGAAGGTGGGCACAGTAGAGTGACAATGCAGGATGATTGAATACACAACAGCTTCAAAGACTTTAGAGTTCTTTTTGAGCAAAAGACAATTAATATTAAAAGCATTGCTAATTGGATATGGAAATTATTTTTGAGGAAAAAATGAATACTATTCTCATGACATGCAGAATTTTATTGTTTGAAATGTCTACAGACTTTCTGTTGGTATGAGGATAACATTTTTTCTCTGAAAATTAGAAGAAATTGTCTAATTTCTATAAGTGATTGAAAAGTGAGTGGATGAGCTTCTGTTTCAGAAAACTTAGTTCACTTTTTTCACTTGTTTTATTGTCTTGCTTCTTAAAATATGTACAGAGTGTATTATGTTCTTTTCTTCCTTTTCAGTTCAGTAACTCCATCTGGCATTTTTAGTGATCAGTCTAGCATGTCCAATCAAAAATGGACTCATGCAATGCTTTGATCAATGGATATTTGAATATATCAACATATATTGCATATAACTGAACTGGGGTTTTTTTTGTACTTTATGTTTCAGTTACTGCAAGGATTTTATTGTGCTGATGTTCCACTCAGATGGATGCTGAGGATAAAATGACCCACATGCTGCTAGACACTTACCCTAGCATTAATAAGGAAAAATATTTTAGGAGATCCAAATGTAACTCACTGCAGACTTTTCTGAGATAATTTTATGAGAGAATTTTTGACTTGATGGAAGTGCTCCTGAAAAAGGGCTAGGTGCTTCAAAGCCTTAAAGAATGAATAATAAAATCTCTCAATACACCCCATGCCATTAGTTCTGTCCTTCAAATTTTTCAAGTTTAGTACCAAAATCTAATTTTGACTGCTTCTGAAATTACCCTCAGATACAAAATATTATTACCGTGCTTCCCTTTCATAAGCACAGTTGAACCTCTGTTGAACTAATTTTTCTTTTTCTGGGGCTAGTATATTCCAATACTAAAACTGCCTGTAAATCTTTTCATCAAAAGGTTACAAGTACTCCTCTTTTATTTTTTGTTGCATTGGCAGTAGAAGTAGCGTGCTGTTCTTTTCACTTGCAATTTTTTTTCTTTCACTACCCTCAGCTAGAAGTCTCACTTTTCTCTACACATTTTCTACTTGAAGTACTGGGACTACTATCTACTCCTTTTCTCTGTGCAGAAAAAGTGTTTCACAAATCTAGATGACTTTTAAAGGAGCATTATACAGAAATGATCATGTCTAGGCCAGTATAATTTTCTAAGTTTCAATAATTTGATTGATTTCTCATCATAAACACTAAATCTTTGTGACTCAATATTAAAGGGGGCTTAAGTTACTAAGACAGCTGAGGTACTAAACGTTTTGTGAATTCCAAGCAGGAGAATAGAGCTACAAACTTACACCTGTGTTGAGAAAACCCCCCTATACCTTCTACTGGATATAAAGCATCCTTGCTAGATGTTTATCAGCATATTAATAGTATTGCATATTAATAGTATTAATAATCTAGGTTGCCCCTAGATTATTAAATTTATCACAGGAAATGCAGTGAGAAGTAGACTAATAATATATAGCACAATCCCATCCATTATTTGCAGTGTTCACAGAATTGCCTGTTAATTACTATTCATCTATTATTTACACATTCATTTGTCACTTTTTGGAAATCAAACCAAAAAATATGAAGTTACATTTCACCTAATATCTTTCCTGAATGACAATAAGGCTACTTGGACAACATAGCACTAAACTTAGATCTAGCAGAATCAAACACATAAGAGGTGTAAGGAATAAGATGCAATTTGAAAATGTTTTTACTTGTGCAATGGAAACATACTTTCTCATCTATGCCGATAGAAATACAACCCTTTAAAAAACCCAAAAAGATATGAAATCCCACAATGCTTCAGACTAGTGATTATTTATACAATTTAAAATATTAAAAGTTAATATTAGAAAGAAATCTGTTGACAAAAAATACCCCTATACATATCTAAAATTCTGTAGGTCTTGCAAAGGCAAGTGAAGGTTGCATAGTAATCTCTTACAGGAATTAAAATTTAAGTTGATTCTCACTATTGATAAAAATCTATTTCACCTTGACTTTACCATGTTAGACTTCCAATGATACAACAACCTTATTCAATATTAAGCAGTATTGCCTGATGAATTTCAAAGGCAGAAATATTCTCCAAAATATGATTTTTTTTTCTCACTTGTTTTCCCACATGTGGCTCAGAAACAGGCTTTGTGCCAGCCTGACAGAACAAGCTCTCAGAACTTGTCTGGGTTTGCCTGGGTCTGAATTGGTTCTGTCATGGTTAACAGTTGCCACTGGCCACATGACTGATGTCCAACCCAGCCCAGTGAATCCCATGGACAAGTGAAAGGCCATCAGATCTGACTGACAGTCCCTGCAAAACAAACCATAGCTTTGGATTAACTGAAGGTGGGAGAGGAACTTGTGCAATTTTTAACCTTTAGCTGTAGACTGATGTCAGAAAAGCAGACTGTGGTAAGAAGACAAGTTAATGGAGTTCTAGGTGAACTCAAGATTGATGAGGAAGAAAAGATCACCATGAGCACCATACTTTATCAAGAGAAAGAACTGAGATGCTCATGCCCATTGTGAGTCTCTCTACTACAGTACCAACTTCCAGAGGAATGTTGAGAAATTCAAAGGAAGAAAAGGGAAGATAGTAGGAAATTTTCTTGTTGTACTAACAACAGATCCTTTCCTCCATGTATTAGATGTGTTTTCTTTTGTTCCCAGAGTGCAATGAGCCCTCTGAGTGTAGCATCCAGCTCTTGTGCAGTAATAATTCACTGCTGTCACCAAGGTACTGGCTCACTCTACACTGCCAACTGAGCTGGGGTGCTTAAGCACTGTCCATTACATGCACTTCACTCTTCCTTAATTGCAACATGGTATTTTATGTAGGAAGAAAAGATGAGGCTTCCTATGCTCATGTATGAAGCATATTCCTAATTAAGAGACTTCTTTAGCTAGAATCCTTTGGAGCTAGCTAAATTTTCTATGTCTGTGTTCCAACAAGACGACCAACAGATTTCTGAAACCAAAGTCATTACTCAAGTTTTCTACCTCCCTCCCCCTGGATCAAATGTCAAACCTGTATCCCTTTTATTTTATTTTATTTTATTTTAATTTTCTACTTTAGTTATGGCTGTTACAATGTCCTCCCTGGATATAAAAATATTGCTTTTATTTTAGCAGCTGAATTTCTACCCTGGGATCTACTTATGAACTACTTTTCACTTTTTCTTTCCATCTGTACCTGGCAGACCTTTTTACTCTCTTGTTTTCAAAGACTAATTTAGTTCCAATATATTCTCTTTTAATTTAACCTTTCTTTTTCCATTCAGCTCTACATTTCCCTCCCATCTAACATTTATATCCTACTTTTCAAGGGAGACTATATGATAAAACTATAACTTTTCATCTCACACAACCTCTGATGTGCTATTTGGTAACCTTGTTTCTCTTCTGAAGCCTGCGTGTTGATGTAGAACTTCCAAATATACCGTATACACATTAAATTTCCATGAGATCATTTTTTGTAGGAACAATTATTAAAAGCTTTTCTTATTTTCAGTGTCATCAAGCTGTTCTTCTGGACATTTGATGGGGCCAAGCACAGCAACAGGATTAGTGAACGGCAGAAATTTTTCTTATTATGAAAGCACTTTGTCAAATTAAACATACATAATTTATAACAAAGATTTCTTTGCTGCTCAGGGGTAAACATTTTGTGCATCTTCATGAGTTTCCAGTTCTGTATTATCAGAATATAAATTTGAGATATATGGCTGATTAAGCCAAAATGTTTTATATATACAGTTGGTGACATCCTCAAAGAAATCATTCACTAAATCCGTTAAACATGCATACTGAATACTGTCACCTAAAATTTTCTTAAGAATCAGACAAAGATTAGGATTTTATCCTGGAATAGGTAATGCTCCTAGGATTAGGATGCAAGGTCCAACTGGAAGAAAAAATTATGTGGAAGGGAATTTTCTGCAGATAGGACTGACAAAGCAATCTAAATTCTAATATCCTCTAGCAGCTAAAGTGGTGAATTGTTTCAGGAAATTTCTTTTTTTCATGATACTTTTTCCTTTTTTATTGCACTACATGATATAGTGATAACTTGCTTTGCACTGGCTCAGGAAAGCAAAATCATGATCTAACTCTTCAGTGAGGTGTTACTAAGGAACTATTTTGTGGGCAGCTATCTTATTTCTTGTTAACTATACAGGTTTTCTAGCTCCTCAGGAATTAGCGATATCATAAGTGGACCCAGGAGATAGGTATTAAAATAAAATCAAAGGCAGGAGAACCACCTCCTACTTGATGTTGTAGTTCAAAGCCTGTAATTAGGCTATTTTAACATCAGCTTTTAAACAAAATCTGTCTTTCCCAGGACTCAGCATCCTAATAGCTTCTTTCTATGCTATTTACTCTTTCCTCCAAATTAAGTAATTGTATATTTTGAGATAGACACCAATTGGACTACAATTTCTTCCCTGGGTCTGAGTTGTTTTCTCTTGCAACACAATATAGAGATTATTTCATTTTAAGAAAAGGATTTATTTTATGAAGGGAGAAAGTGAAAAGGAAATGAATGTTTCTTTGATTACTCTTCCTCATGTGCATTTTTAGCCAGGCAGGTTCCTGTAAATCTCTTTGGAACCAAATATTAGAGCTTAAAGTAACATACCAAGAAAATACTAGGTTTTTCATCCCATGCTAAACTATAGAACTAAATAAACTTGTAAGATCTTACTGTGACAAGCTCAATTATGGCTGAAGATGATGTAAGCTCTCTGCACAAATGCAATCCCAGAGTCTGACCACAGCTATTCAGAGTTGGCCATGAGGCAGGGCTAGAAAGGAGTTTTTAAAGCTCTTTTTAGACACATCATTGTATAACAATAGGTATCCTACATTTATGCTACTAATAAAGATGAGACTGCCCAAACTTCCCAGGTGTTTTTGTTGTACCACAAAAATACCTTGTAGGAACACATGAAGGGACTATGGTTGAAGGGGATGATGGGCCGTTATTCTTTTTCATGTGTCCACACCCAGATGAAGCTACAACCAAATGAATACCTGTCCCAGACTCAGGAATTTTTGTTGGTCTTTATCAACTCTATCCCCTTGTGCTTGTCTCTAATCCACTTCTTCTGTGTGACATTTGCTCTTGGACCTGTTTAATCCATCACTAGGAGTCTGTTAAGACAAATGTTTAGGAAGAATTCCATTTGCAACACTGGTACCGTTTTGTTTCTCACTGCTGTCAGGAGACTACAAATTACAATGCTGGGTAACTCATGGCTGAGTCTTGGCAGGTATGGTGTTCTAATATTTTCCTGACTTCCATGGAGATGCTCTCAGTTCATACCAGTCCTATAAGCAGATGGTTAATTGTTACAAAGCTGCACACTGGTGATTTTGAAATTGCACATGCTACCATTTTCAGGGTAACATATGGCTTAAAGAAATCATTGAACATTTATAATAATGCAAGGACAGAAACAGCAAAAAAAATCCCATCTTAAAATATGTTGGTCATATTTTTGAGTCACATTTCTGCTTTTGTGGCACAGCTTTTCAGAGATGATAAAACAGAACAAACCTTTCCAGTGAATGAACATGGTACCATAAGCTACTGTGAGATGCTGCTAAATATTTAAAGAGCTGGCATTCTCCTAACTAGGAATTTTTTGTGTCATCTTTTGTGAGAAATGAGCTACCAATATGCAAATTATCATTCCCTCCTTTAAGACCTTGTTTTTTTTGTTGTTGTTTCTAATACTGTACAGTCTGCCTTTTAAAATTATCCAGTACTATGTTTTAACACTCCAAAGCAGATCATTACAAGACTTTTGCCCAGTCATGCTAATAACAGCATGTTAAAAAATTATTTACAAACAAGTTTTGTAAACAATTTCTGATGCTACACCTTCAAGAATTAAAAAATGTTTTTATTACTTTCATTGAGTTTTTTACAAATTAAATACTAATGGATAGAATATCTTGATAAACCCATTGGTTAAAAGTAATTGTTTGGTCAAAATTTACAATTTTTAAGTCATAATAATAAACTCAGATTTTATTTATGTCTCAGCTTGATGTTTCAGTCTACCCAGTTTCGTTCTAACTTCTCACAAATGTAACAATCCATACTGACAATTCACTGTCAAATTCTTTCAGTAACAATATAAATTCTCATTGGTTTTCCAAGAATCATTCAGTACTATAGCTTTAAATTCTAAACCTAGCATATAAACATACACTTCACTGTATTTATTTTACAGCTGAATGTTTGAGTACATTCCAACAGAGTTAAACTGATGGCAAATGGCATTAGGAAATCATTGCATTAAAAACAAAATCCTAAACAAGCTTAGATAAAATTTTATTAAAATATAAGAGAGGAAGTATAGAAATTGAGTTTTGAAGTGTTTCTATTTGCTCATCTAGTTGATGTTGAGCTTAGCCCAGTAGCAAGATATGCTCATGACTGCCTAAATACAAAATGAGTTATTTCAAACAGTTTTCTTTACATGTAATTATAACATCCCTCATGAGAGGTTATGAGGATAAACTTCACATTTTACATAATTATTTTCTTTGTCAGATCCTGCAGCTGCATTACTCCATGTTACAGGTTGCCTATACAGACAGCAAGATTTTTTACCAATAATATTATTATTTTTTGAAGGACTTGGGCTTTTAAAATGCTATTTCCTCTCAGTTAAAAGAAACATGACCAGCCTCAGTTAAAAGAAACAAAATCAGCCTCATAAGAACATATTTTTGAACTCCCCAGCATTATAAGGAACTTTGTTGATTACAATAAAACATACCAAGACCCTGGTAGGAAAAAGAAGCACTCCCAAGTGTGGATTTTTAGGTATAAAGAAATAAATGTATCTCTGAAGAACAAAAAAAACAGAAAAAAATTATATTTGACTTCTGAACAGAGGTATTTGTTATATAAAACATATATAAAAACACCAAATTACTTGACCTTATCCACACTTGCAAATGACACAGTAGGTGTTGATTCTTTTTCTCTTTGAAAAAAGTCACTTTTAAAAAATGTGCAGCTTGGAAATATACAGAAGAAGATAAATTTGCAACTGAGAGTTGGTTTTGGAAGAATTCTACTGGAGTTATGGGTTCAGAGGAGAGCAAAGTAGAAAAAATGTATATGTCTACCAAATAAAAATTGAATGAAACCAAGTATTTGTACATATCTGTGTGTGCAATAATTCTTAAAAGTATGTAAAAGTAAAAAAACAGGGGAAATATTTCAACCTTAGTAAAAAAGCTTGAAACAGTCAATACAGATACAGCTTGCAACATTTAGAAAAAACCTTCTATATGATGAACTAGCTGGCTTGTGTTTTTGCTCATGTGATGTGTGATGACATCTATTCCCAAGTCCTTGGATCCTGAAGTATTCATTAAGAATGTGATGGAAATCTCCCTTGAATGATGAATGTAAAAGATCTGCTCCTGAAGTATCATTAATCTTTCTAGGCATAGACATCAGTCTACTGTCACCATCCATTGAGTATGACAGATAAAATGAGGGTCGGTTTGGTTTTTTTTTGTTGTTTGTATTTGCGTTTGATTTTTTTGTTTGTTTTGTTTTGTTTTGTTTTTGACTTACAGAAAACAAAATGGTTTTAGAAAATGCTTTGATTCTGATCAGGAGAGGAAGCATAATTCATGTGTTGTTTAAAGAAGCCTTGACAAACTCTGTTCCTTTAGATTTTATTCTCTGCTCATCTTCATGAACCTCCTCTCTGTTCTCAGCAGACTTAAGAACAACTAAAACCTAGTGAGAAAAAGCCACTGCTTTCTGTGCCCTGACAATGCACTCTCAAATAATGACCAGTGGAATTTGGAGACTGTTGACTACTCTATGAAAATAAAAAGATGTTTCCTCAAAAATAAAAATCAACATTGATTTTAGTTTTGAATAGTTCATAAATAATTTTCCTCCTTCCTCTCAGTAAGTGTCAGAGAAACTTAGAGATAAAATACATCTATCTAAGACAGAAAAAATTTTCAAACAATGTTCTCTGCTGATCACTTACAACTATCATCAATATAAATCTACATGTTTTCAATTAATTTTTCTATTTTTCTTTAAAAACAAACAGAAAAGATGTATATCTGCTATAAAGGCAAAAGAAGAGTAAAACTATCATATATCATTCTCATTAGGTTTATAGGGCCATTTCTAACAATCTGAGCAAATAATTTATTTTAAAGAGAAGTATGAAAACTACAAGGAAGAACAGGAAAATAAAAAGTTAGAATGAAAAGTATGAAATTATCTATGACCCACTGTAGCATAATAAGGTCTTGAGCATTCTAAAATGTTGGCTCCTGGCCTCTGCTCACATTATTGGGCCCCATATTAGTGACTACTGCAAATAAAATGAACTAATTACTTAATCAATTTCCGTCAGCTACAAATAATCACAGACACATCAAAAAGTGCAGGAGACATAAAAAATTAAGCAGATGTAGAAACACACTTCTGCTCTTCTCCTCTATTTCTTCCTACTTTCTTACTCCTAAACTTCTTTTTAAACAATCAATCAATCATGTTATATTTCTTTGAGACTATTTGATGTCAATTTTCTTCATTTCTCATTCCAGAGTAACTATACTAAGCCCCTGTTATGGCATAAAGTCTGCATGAGGCACCTCTACAGTTTTAGGATCTGAATGTTTGCAACCTGGATGTCCTCTGATTTTGATTTTTCAGACACATTCAGATGTAAATAGATGTCCCCTTTCAAAGATTGGAGAGCTCTAGAAGCATTCCTGATTCCTCTTTCCCCAGTACATCAGGTCTTGTTTCCACCATGCACCACTTCCATCTGTGTAGTGCTGGAAGGGAAAACTAAACCCAAGCCCCCAACTTTTTAATAGACTTTAAAAACCTGCAAGCTAAGGATGCAACTCTTTTGATATTTTTCACCCATTCTATCTGGATCTACAATACACTGACACATATGGTACTAAAAGAACTATATATGCCACTATCATGTCAAATGCAAAGCAACATTGCAGAATAAGTTGAGATTCATTTAAGGATCTATCAGATTTAAAGCCAAGCATATATTATTAAACTTCAGTAATAGAGAAAAACAAAGATTGTAATATTTCAGTGGATGATAGAGTTTTTCTAAGAAAAATATCTGCCATCTAAAAATGGTTGTTGTCAGTACATGCTTATATAAAACACAGGGCTTTCAGAACCCAAAGCTTTTTATTATATTTTTATTAAAAAACTCAAACCTGCATAAAATAAACTATAAATATTTACTGTTGGCAAAATCTATTCTACCCTGGAACATTGATCCAAAGAACATGAGAGAATTCATAATCCTGTTGTTACAGTGTTAGTCTGTGCATATATA
>VWZN01018891.1:569-31058 GCA_013396955.1 Regulus satrapa | reverse complement strand
CATTTATCTCGGTCATGAAGGACTCTCCTTCTTCCCTCCATAAATAGCCGGACTATTGGGGGGAACAAGGCGAGTCGCTTCATATATATATATATATATATGTATGTATATATATATATATATATACATAAAAGAACCATGTAGTTAATGCCTGATCTTGTTTAGATTTCATGAAACTGTCTCATGAGTGATAAAACAAATAAAATGTATATCATAAGTTAGAAATTGCTGTAAGAAAAAAATAAATGGATCTTCAGTCACTGCTCAGGATGAAGACAGGAAAAAGCACACACTACAGCATAGCAAAAACATACCCAAAGAATAACAGCAATCTAACATTGGCTGACAATATTTGAATTGAAAATGGAACCTGTAGTAACCATAGTGCACTACATTATTCCATTTAGTTACATATCTTACTATCAGCTTAATGCTTTTCAGTCATTATTTTCTGAAATGCACTGGCTGTGGGAGAATTTAGAGCACAAACATAGCTTCAATAAACACTGTTACAACCTTATTTCAGATTCTTGATCGGAAACATAGACTTAGTGTGAATATTCATTCAAGATAAACCCCAAAATCATGGTCTACTAAGCTAGGTTTAGTCGCTACTAAGCTAGGTTTAGTACCCCTTACATGGAGGCAGCTTGCCAGTAGCAGAAATCTTATTATTCAAAATTATCTATGAATAGGTTGAAAGAACTAAGCTTTATTCTCAAATAGTTGCAGCACTTTTAAATATATGCCTCCTTTGTCATATTGAAAGCACCTTTTTTTATGATTGAGCAGCAAAATTATGCTAAGTTTAGCAGCTGAAACAAAACTTTATTTGTTTTGAAATTATTGTGGCACCTTTCATAAAGGGCACTACTCTGATATTTTAGGAGACATTTTTGTGACTGGGGATATCCAAGTGCTCTATAAAGCAAAAGTAAAAGAATGGCAGAATCCAAGAAACTCTATTAATTAAAAGAGTTATTAATTATTATAAGTAATTTTTAAAGAAGGTATGAAATTTGAGATGAAGTTTTTTACAAATCCTCCATCTTTAGAGGTGAAAAGACAATAAGGAGAAGCTTATCAAGCAAGTTTTTCTGATTGCTACATAATCCTGATCTAATACTTGTTTCATCATGTCCAAATCAAAAGATGTACATGGATTTAATGCAATGAGATTTCAATACTATTTAGAAAAAAATATAAATGTAACATATTTAGTCAAAGTATGAAGATGCCAATGTTTTAAATAATTTCTTTTCCTTCATATTAAGAAACATTAGGAATGTGGGAAAGAAAGAGTGGTTAGTAAAACCTATAAAATGTTATAACTTCTCTCAAATGCATAGCAAAAGTTCCATATCAGTCCTTTTTCCCCAGAGGAAAAGGTTTGTTAATTTTTAGCAATTAGTGAACTCTAGCTTACATAGTTTCTCTGTCCAGAGGTTAACAGTGATTTCTGGCTTCTTGGGAGCTAGAGAGACAGTGAAAAATAATTACAATAAAATAGAATTGCTTAGGCTGGAAAACACATTTGTGATCATCGAGCCAAATCATTAAGAGCATTGCCAAGGCCACTCCTAAACCATGTCCCTAAGTGCCACACCTACAGCGCTTTTAAATCCTTCCAGGGTCATTCAACCACTTCCCTGGGCATTATGTTCTGACTGTGGGAAAGATTCCAATTAGGATAAAATCTAACAATAAAAGGTAGTACCACTGAAATGCATTGGAAAAGTAATGGAACTCAGTGGAGATTTTTACAGAAATGTGAGAAGAAAATTTCTGTCAGGAATAATAATGGCATTATTTGACAGGGGTATGGATTAAGTGAATTCTTCAATTATCTTCTAGCCCTCTTTGCCTATAATTTTGAGAATCAGAATGGTCAATTCTCTTCAGAGAATCTTCTTTCAGCCACAGGCAGACAAGAGTGTGCTTTTTATTGGGATCCCTCCATGTGCAGGAACCCACCAGACAGCACAGTCCCAGATTCTCGGCAGAGCTGCAGTATCTCTTCTGCTCCAGGCCTTCCAGGAATTGGCACAGGATGAGAGGCTGACTGCAACAAGCTAGAGGTGTCACAGCAAGGAAAGTTTAACAGTCACATGCGACAAGTAACTGGGACTTGTCCAAATCACCCTAGACAGCCACATATTTAACAGAACCTTTTAAACATCAGGTCATCACTTTCTTGGCTGATAAAAATCAACAAATATCAGAGCTGTATGATCTCACATCAGTTGTCACTAGCCTAAAATAATTCCTGTATCTATCAGGTAGAAACAAAAAATTTACAAGTTCAAGGGCTGAGCAAATCTGCCATAGTAAAATCATTTGATTTCTCTGCATCTGAAGTATGAAGTCATTTGCACATTGATGTGCTCAAATGTTTGCTGTGAGCACTCAGTTTCTGCTGCAAAGAGGGTAAGACTAAGAAAAAGGAGAAAACCCCAGTGTTTTAGCTTTTTTAATGGTCCCAACTAATCTTGCTTTTGAAAACTGTCTGCACACTGAGCCAGCTTTCCTGCCAGGCTCTGGACACCTTGTGCCACCGTGCTGGCCACTGAAAACACTTTGCAGGGGAGGCACATGGACAGCTTTCAGGGGAATTTATTGCTTCACCAGAGCACAGCAGCATTAGTGTGCAGGGAGAGACAGGCCTGCTATTTTTAAATTCTGCTGCCTGATGTGCAGCTTACATCAGACAAAGGTGATTGCTGCTGCTCTAGCCCCTGTAAAGGAGTAATTGCCTCACTCCCTCCTTGAATCTTTGAAGAGATAATAAGAAAATGCTGGTTTTGTTAAGCAATATTCTCAGTTCTCCTTTCCAGCAGTCCACAGAGGCTATCAAAATCTGCTTGTCACTTCTGACCTTCAGTGATCTTTGTTAGCAGTGACATGTTAATTATGGCCACATAAAAAGCAGGATACAAAAACACGGCTGTATCACAGGAGGAGCCACAATCACTACACTGCATAATGTATTGACAATTTGTGCTGTTCTGCTACTGCACACATGATGTCAAGGAACTAATTTTCACCTTAGTCCATTCCAAATCGCAAGAAATAAAATACGTACAGAAGGATTACCCTGTTTTTACACTGGAATGGTACATACCCAGCCACCAACCCAAATTAACCTCTTCCCCAGTGATTTAGTGTTAGCACAATTCACCTACAAGGCTGGGAATGAGCAATTGATCCTTTTGCTCGGACCTACCCCAGGCCCTGCCCCCCTGGCTCCCCACCAGCCCCCTTTTCCTTTGCTTTGATGCCAGGTTTATTTGGCATTATGAGGGTAAAAGTGCCAGGCCAGCAGGGTCTTGAGAACAGATGGAAGTGGGAAAATATCACAAGTGACAGGTTACCTAACAATGTAAATTCTTATTTTCAAGGAACAGCATTTTTAAAGAGATGGCATTTTTCTGAGGATCAGGTGATTTTCAGGGAATGTAGAGCCATACTTTCCCAGATAAGGAGAGCTCTTACGGTTTATCATTAACAATCTACCACTGAGAACAATTTTTGCAGTGAATCCTGAGGGGATGGTACAGTAGTTTACCAGTAGTGAAAACTTTCCTCCTTATTCCCCCTTTGCTGAGCAGCTCCAAATGCTCCTTGGATTCCAAGTCCTGAACTAGTGGTCTTTGCCTCCAGATGCAGAAATAGGTCTGCCTCCTCTGCCTATGGCAGTCTAAAATGAATTCTTTGTGAGTATTAAGTAGGGAAGTTTGACATTGTCACTTTGAAACAGATGAATCTTTGAAAACAGTGATCCATGAAAACCCCACAGCTAGCATTGGGAGTGCAGAGCTCTTCTGAAAGTCTGCTTCTTTAGCACTGAGATGCTAAAGGGAAAGTATTACTAGGAAGGATAGACACTATATGGAAGGATATGATGCATTATCTAGAGAAGACTGTAAAGCAACCAAATACCTCCATATTTGCTAGGGAGACAGATGTCATTCACCTGGGGAATTTGAATATTTAAAAGCAACACCCTTTCATTATTTATACATTTATTTCTGTTTCTAATTGGTTTTGGCTCCCAAAATAGAACATTTTTCTATTGTTGTAGAATGTAGTAAATTGTTACAAAAATTTTTAAAGCCACAAAAAGAAGGATGAAATAAGTGAAAACCATTCTAGAGGCCTTCCAATAGTTTTAAACTGCATGGGAATTTTTTGTACTTAAAATAGCTCTGTACCTTTTACTTTCACCAATTTTGGTGGTAACAGGCAGTCTTTTATTTTAAGACTTGTTATTTTGCATTTTTCCATTTTCCACACACTCAGGACACAGTTTTATCTCAGTCACATCATGCCACTGTGCGGCTGTGTGCCACAGCCTTTTTATCCAATATAAGCAGAATCAGGCCTTCAGCCTGTGGCATAAAAAGCTTTTCAACTCAGATACACAGAAACTACCACTGATCAAAGAGTGAGCTCCAAGAGTTAGGTCTCCTGGGACAAATACAGCTTCTGTGCAGCTGAAACTAGCTGAAACTAGTTATGTGCTGCATTATTCAAATATAATGGATGAAATTAGTTGGGAGCGAAGTACCTAGTTACTGAATATCCTCATGACGTAGGATAAAATAAAAAAGAAAAAACAATAATAAAAAGACAAGAATCAGTAGGCAGTATTTTTAAGAAAATGCCCTCAGGAGAAGCTGAGACCAGTCCTTGCCACGAAATCAGCATATCCCACAAAATCAGTAATTAACAATATTGGCACTAATAACCTTTGGTAGCATGGCAGCATGCTGATACCAGTTGGGATTCCTGTGATCATTATTGCAGAAGAAAGTAAGGAGGAATGAAATTTGCATAGATGGAGGAAATGGAAGGAAATAAGTGTTTTTGAGAGAGAAAATAAAATTTATGGGCTAGAAAAAGTGACAGATTTTGAAACTAATATTTTAGTTTTAAGTTTCTATTAAAAATGTCCTGATCTCAAGCATATCACTATTTTAAAAAGAAAGGGAAAATGCACTGTATTTCATGGTTTGAAAATAACTGACCATTTTAAAGAGGGCAACCATGGCTTAGAAGCAACATTTTCAAATCTAGAAAACAGATAGAGCATAGTTGGAATAGGTCCTAAAATGTTCTTATAATTCACTTCCAATTAACACAAAAGAATACTTTCTGTATCAAGCATCATAATCCTTCTTTGGAATGAGGCTGTGGGTGAGAAACATTGTGAAATGCAAGATCAAATTACACCTTTAGCAGAAGCATGTGAAAAATTGAATAATTAGTGCTAAAAGGAATGAGGATGTTGTATACAATTTTGAAGTGAATTTTGGTTTTTTTTTTGTGGGAATCTAATCTATTGGCTTTTCATAACACTTTGCCTTAAGCACTGCAGAAGCAGGTTTCACATAATACTGGAAACTTCATGCAGAAATATGAATTGGAAAAAGGATTCTGCAGACACCTTGAGTCTAGAGAGGAGGCAGCCACTGAGAATGGAGCCAATTTGATGACATTTTTCTGAAGTACTGTTCTATAGCCATCCTTTTCTCTTACCAGAGTGAATTTTTGGTGTAGCTGCTTAATTATTTGGGTTAGCAAAATTTTAAAATTGTTCATTATTCTCATGAGACTGAGTAGCCAGTAAATAAAATAAATTAAATTAAATTAAATTAAATTAATTAAATTAATTTTTAATTTAAAAATATGATGCAATATTTTTTTAAAAGAAATCCTCATGCACAATATTTGGCTTTGAAAATGCCCATTGAAATAGTCAGGAAAGAGATATGGGTGTTGTAAGAGATATTTCTGTGAAAAGTTCAGTAAGGCACTTTGAGTGCTTGGAATTATTAAGGAAAAAGTGGAGAGCAAAACTGCAGGCATCATTCTGCTACTACATAAATACATGCATGATTTAAATACTATCTGCAGTCCTAGTGTTTGAACCAGCTCACAAATGTTATGGAAGAATTAGAAAAAGCACAGAGGAAGATGGGGAGGATGTAATGACCCCTGTACTAGGAATAAAAGTGAGTACAGAGAGTTGCTAAAGCTGCATTTCTCTGCACTGGGAAAGGAATTGTAACAAACAGACCAAATACTAGCTTATGATAAATGGTGTGGGAAGCAAAAATATAGATGTTTCTGATAATATGATAACACTGAGTCATCAAACAAAAGAATTGGGTGAGAGACTGGAAATAAATAACCTATTTTTTATGTGCAGATTATTTATAATGTGATGTTTTCTTTACAATGACATCACAGCTATTTAAATATAAAAAGCAAGGCCAATTTTGAAAAAAAAAAACCCAACCTAATTAACGGATTAAATGATCCATTTAAATGTTAGTACTACAAAGATACTTCCTGTAATTCAGCAAGTCCTTGAGTCACAGACTGAGGAAAGTTACTCTCAAACACTTTCTGTATTTCTATACCCTTATCTAGGCAAATGATACTTTTGTTAGACAAAAAATGCAAATCTGATTATTTGGCTTGACTCAGCACACCTTTCAATATTTTCATGGCCACTCAGTATTTCTAATTCATGTACTAAAGCAAGCAAGTGAAAAATTAAATCACCTTTGAACCATACCCCCTTAATGGCTGTACTTTCATCAGCTTAGAAACCAGTTTTATAAACTGCCTGAACTAAGAGAAGCAATGGATCAAGTTAACTGGTGCAAGTCTGTAGGCTGTCATTCATAAACTATGGTCACCCAGTTGATATCCTTTGTACACAATATGTATGTGCACCGGAGATGCTGTTCATAGAACTGTGCCACAAACAGACCTTTTCCACGTTACTTGCAAGTGTTCTGCATCACCAGAACATTCATAGTCTCACTGAAAAAAATGAGCTAATGTATAAACTCTCAAAAAAACCCAATAAACCAATTCAACCCCAGGTCAGACTCATTTTAGAGAAAGATATGAAATCACCTGTAGTTATTCTAATCCCTGGTCAAATACTACCTGCATGCAGCCTTTCAAATCTCTACATATAAATAACTAGCACAGACCACTGCCTACACCTTTCACATATAAAATTTAGAACATTATTTAAAATTAACTACAGCCATTGAAACACAATCTACAAAAAAGTAGAATTAGATATTCTTTTTTATTTAGAACAGGTTAAAAATGTCATGAAGAGGATAAAAGATGAAAAGGATACATGCAGAGAAATAAGACCTTTAATTTACTTCTAAAATGATTTTGCTAATTGCCCCCTCTTATAGGTATGTCTTGGGAAAATGATACAATAAGGCAAAAGAATAATAATGAGGCATCTAAAAATGAACAAAGGTTTGGATTAAAGGCTTCTGAAAGGACAGAAAATCGAAGGTGATGAACAAGAATACATCAGAACAATCAAGACAAGAAAGTCTTAGAATAGGACATCCTAACAGCTGATTCTTTGTATCCACAGTCTCTTTTTCACTCAGAATCATACAAAATAATTTTATAGAAACTTTACCATTCCCATCCACATGAAGAAATTAATAATCTCTTAATATCAAAAATATCAGGTTTTTTTGGCAGACTGTGGCTTATTCATTGATCTAAAATTAAATTAAAAGTATTCCTGCTGGAATCCTCTGAGATACCTAGAAGATCCATGAACACGGGCACCTGAGGATTCCACAGACACAACCACTGCATACTGCATTTCCCCTCCACTTTCCTACTTGAGTGCAAATTACATAGCTTAACTTTTCTGATTTGAAATACAATAGATATAAAAGAATAATGCTCACTGCAATAATGAAACAATTGCATTGCTCATTGCATTCACCAAAATCATGTCATATTTAAGGAAAATAAGAAATATTTAACATAACTAAGAAGAGTTGTATTCAGCAAATCACATTAGAAAGGAAAAATATGTTTGGTGAGATCTCTCTTTTTTTTTACATAGTCTTCAGATATTTATATCCAGACAGGATAATTGTATACTACAGAAAGAAAATAGAACCAGGGTTGGGGAGGCACTGTTTAGTTACTACATTTAAACATCAACATTTTGTACTTGAAAAGTTAACAGCAAAATATGGACACCATTCTTCACAAATGTACTAATCTTAATAGTAAAATAGATTTGGTCAGGTACAGATCTGTAAACATAATGTACATAATTCTATTTAATTTTGAGCTCATGAAGCAAATCTCTGTGTACATACCTTTAGATTCACAGCATTCTGCTGACACTAGTGAGAGTTTTGTGCTTATCCTAAAAGTATGTTGCCTTTTATATTTGGGATTTGCAATAGTATTCAGATTCCAGGTTCCCTCTAAAAGTCAGTGTCAGTCAGTCAGACTCTCTTGGTCCTCCTCCTAGGCTTTATGCTGAAGTTATTTGTGTGGATTCAGATCCCCTTGGCAATCAAAATCCAAACCTAGGTAACAGTCCCAAGCATTTCTCACACAGTGGTATTTGGCTATTTGGCATGAATGCCCACTATGACACAGGTGTAGTCAAAGTACTGGAAAGGATCGGAAGGTCAAAAATCTGCTGGTACACAACTAAAATACATAATTCCTGGTAAAACAAATTGCATCACTTATCTCAGTAAGAAAACTTAAAGTTGTCTAAACCAGAGCTTGTTTACAGTATTGTGTTGTTTAATTGTGATCATGCCACCCAAAAAAAAACCAAAAAAAAACAGTGGAATGAGGATCTCTGTGGAATTTTATATTCATTAACACAGAATCTACTTTTGAATGTAAAATCCAGGAAAGTCGCAATCTTACAGCAAGACTGAGAAATGCAAAAAGTATTTAAATGAGTCTCAGAGGAACAACACATATTCCAGCTCTCATAAAGGGCTCTCTGCATGGTGTGCTGGTTTTGGTTGGGGCAGAATTAACCATATTCAGAGTGGCCAGTGTGGGGCTGTGTTTTGGACTTGTGCTGAATGCAGAGTTGATAGTACAAGAGATATTTTCTTATTGTGAAGCAGGGCTCACAAAGAGACAGGCCTTTTCTGCTTTTTGTGCAGCCACACTGGTCAGGAAGCTGGGGGTGCACTGGGAGGAAACACAGCCAGGGCAGGTGACCCAAACTGACCAAAGGCACATTCTTTACCATATGGCATCTTGCTAAGTATATAAAGTGGGGGGAAGAAGGACAAAAACAGGGATGTTTGCAGCGATGACTTTTGTCTTCAGAAGGCACTGCTGTGTGTGCTGGGGCCCTGCTCTCCCGGAGATGGCTGAACATCTGCCTGCCCATGGGAAGAGGTGAATTAATTCCTCATTTTATTCTGCTTGTGTGTGCAGCTTTTGCTTTCTGTATGAAACATTCCTTATCTCAGCTTATAAGCTTTCTTTCACCCTTTTCATTCTCTCAGTCCTACTGGTGGGAGAGTAAATGAACCGCTGTGTGAGGCTTGATTGCTGGTCAGAGTTAAACCATGACACACAGGGAGTAAAGATTCCTATACAATCTTTGAGTCTCAAACTAGAAAAATGGAAAAATTATCTAGAGGATACTAAATCAATAAGTGGTGCATTGGGCTTGGATTTGATTCAATTTACCCTGGTTTCTCAGTAGTGTTTTTCAGTTATTTTCAAAATTTACTCTTTAATTGCATTGGGATCAAAATTCAGACATCATGTGTGTAACTAAATTAGAAGCACACATTTCTCTCCTAATATACCATTGAGTCCTTTAGCACATCAAAATAGGTCTGGTAAATTAAGACCAATCTTTTAGACGTAATATTTTTGGCCTTACCTTCTAAATTAAACTTAGGTAAAATTCCTTATGCAAACTAGTGGGGATCCTGCCCACAAGGAGACTCTTATGCAAGGCTTAAATTATCAAAGTAGTAAGAGGCAATTCTACAGGGGAGCAATCATTCTGTGGAGGTAGCAAATAATGTAGTTACAAGCAATGTATATTAAAAATGAGGGTTAACATTCATTCACCATACTTGGAATGTGGAAGAATATATTAGATATTAATTCAAAATTACAATCACAAAAGTTAACAGTTAGAAAATGATGCCCTGGGACATAGAGGTGTGATTAAAATTTGTAGAATTACTGTCAGAGATTGACTGTGATGTTTGTCCCTCTCCTTCTGTTCAAAGGGTTTTGATGATAGAGCACAAGAACTCATGATTTGCTTGTTTGCTGTGTATGTGCTATTCAAGTAATGTTTCTCTCAAGGGGATGACTAGAAAACTCAATTTTACATGTGCTTAATGTTCTTGAGGTATGAAATGAAAAACATATGGAATGTAAAAGACGAGAACATATAAGCTGAACACTGAGAAGATAAATACAATTTTGCTAGCCAGTAACAAAAAATATTTACTACATTATAGTTCCAAAGATATTCAAGATCATTAAATTTTTTAAAATAATTGAGAACATTTCATACCTCAAATAATTAGAAAAGGCTGAGACAAGTGAATTTTTATGCTAAAAAATATTAATTTAAAAATTCTAATCCCATAAAATGTATTCAATCAAAATAATGGCACAGTTTTTTGGAGACATTACCTACTACAAGAATATAATTCAGGGTAGTTTAACATCCTTGTGTGTTGTACTTCCCCTTCAATGCTCCTGTAAGAATATGGCAACCTCAGGCACCATTAAAATAACAATGAAATTACTAAACAGCAGAAGTCATGTTAGAACAATATTCCTATATTTTATCATGTTGCTACTAGTACACATAAAATTTTAATGTTACAAGCACACATTTTATGTCCAAGTCCAGTAGAATGTTTCAGATGATATTAAATTCAGTTGCCATTCATTCTATCAGAAGATCGAGTGATTCCCAGCTGTGCAATTACAAGGAAATTTTGCAGGCCCAAGACTCATCATACAGAATAACAAATATATCATTTCTGAATAACTAAGATAATCCCCAAAACGTGTTTCAGAAGAAAAATATTAATTCAAGAAGTTTTTCAGGGTAAACAGCAAAGGCACAACAAGCACTCACTGTTGTGTCCCAATCCCTGTTGCTACAACTTCCTTATTTGCCCTTGTGAAGTGCAGCTGTGCAAAACAGCAAGTCCCTACTAACCACATCCACCCACACCATGCCTTTGATTGTCTCTGTCTGCTTGCGTGACTAAGGTAAATCTCCAGTGCTTTCTTTGTGCATGGTAACACTGGCACAGAAACAGGAGACCAAGGAGCATTTGTTTTTAGCACACTATATACAGAGAGAGAGCACCATTTCCCAAATCCTGCTCCGTAACAACTATGCAGGCCCACAGCCAGCAGGCAGGGATGTTCAGTCATCCAGAAGTCAGCATGTGAAGAGGATTGGGTTACTGAGGAACTGCTGATGGTGTAATTTGATCAACAGAATTTTCCTGTGAGTGATGGTATCTGAGAAAGAAAAATACCCCTATATTTGACTTTCTTACCGTGTGTTGAACCTGCCTTTTAACAAGAACAGAACCAATGCCTCAACACCTTGATAGTTGTGAAACAACCATTTTAGGCATCAAATTTAGTATCATAATATGTGCAGCTACAACTTCTCTGTGCTGAACAAATTTCTTAATATTCCTTCCAGGTAGAACTGAAGACAAAGAAATTTCAATATAAACCTAAATAAAACAGTAATATTTTAATTCAATCATATGGACAAATTGAAAAAGGAATATGCCCCTTGGAACTCAATAATGAAGTTTTTAGGTTGCTGCATTTTATAAAGAACTTTTATAGAGCTATTAAAAATTAGCAAGCACATAAGTAGAATGCTTTTTTCATTCCTAGTTCTATTGCTACAGGGATTTCTCTACAGAATGGAAGTGCAAGCCTGGTTGGTATAAAAGTCCAAAATGTTTCAGAGACAAAATTTAGGACTTCTAAATGCATGCATAAACTTCATTAAGAAACAACTTAGTTATGTACTGCTTATTTTTTACCCTATTGTAATAACTTAGATTTCACTAATGTAAAGCTAAGTGGGTTTTCACTTAGCTTTACAAATTCACAAATTTCTAAACCTTACTCATCATTTGACAAAGTCGAGTCTCTAGTCTAAAAATTTATACCGACTCTATTAACTAGAATTTCAAGCATCATCTCTGCTAAGGCAAAATGCTTTGGCTGTTTTATTCAGACTATTTTCTGTCCAAAAAGAAAACACTGGACCAAACTGTTAGAATTATATTATATAAAGTGCTGAAAAAACTTCAAAAACTTGCTTTGGGTAGCCAAGTGGAGTTAAATCTTTCTATATTAGAGTACTTATGAAAAGCTTAAAAACAAAACAAAAAATTAGAGTTATGTTTAACAAAGAGGACATTTTCAGACTTTTCCCAAAGCAAAAGCTGAGCAGTCCATGCCAGCTTACATCAGGATGCATTAAGATAAACAGTGTACTGCTATACATAATGTAAAAACTGTAAATAATGTTACATTTATTTTTTGTTTTCTGCTTTCACAAATTTCTGGCATACTGTAGTAGTTGGAGTTCACTAGACAGGACTAAATTTAGCAAAGGTAAAAATTCTGTATTGAAATCTATCAAAAGAATATAATCTGATTATAAATATATAGAATATATAATAGAAAATATTGACATGTACTATATAATATATAATTTACCACATATTATATATGATACATATTATATATATGTATATATGACACCATCTATGTAAATAAATAATTATTGTAATGCTGATCTGTGTCATTGCTTTTGCCTGGCAGACCAGGCTTAGATATAAGACACTTCTCTCAAAAATTATGAATGAATATTTATTAAATGCATGTGAGTAGTGGACAATGGAAATTTATAACAGATTCCCATATTAATTTCAATTTAGAATGAGAGTAAAAACAGATTGGTGGAAAGGACTAGCAATAAATGATAATCAAGTCAAAAGAAGACCTTATAGACAATAGAGAGGTTATCCTACTTCTATACCTACTTTCTGCTTAGCACAATTGAGGTAACTTTAATGAACTGAACCAGTGCTGTTGAAAGCAAAGGAAATTTAGAAAATGGAAGCAGAAGTTCAATTTTCTGTATTTGTAGGTTTCTCCTTAAAAATACTCACATATAATTTGTCAGTCATGGCTTCTTATTTATCAAAATAAAAAGGTTTTATAGATGATTTAGTATAATAAAGAATTGAGGAATATATTCTGGCAATGTCAAATTCTATATTAATTAAATGCACTGCAGTAATATTTGGGAAACATCTCTGTAGCACTGAGAATTCAGAAGTGAGACAATTAATAGTCTTCTCCAAATTTCTAACAACTTGATTTAAATCAGTCCTGAGACATCATGTCCAATGATTGAGTAGAAATGAGTGGAGGTTCAGGTTTACCGGAGCTGCTGAAGGTGTATCACAGAATACTAAAAACACTTCCTCTGAAAGCCTTTGTCCACTTTAATATGTTTTGACTTGCCACAGTTTGATGTAATCAACTTTGGCTTTTAGTTGACAAGACCAGTACTAATTCTATTGTAGTGCTATCTAACTTCTTCATAAGGTACTACAAACACTGTATTTCTAAGTTTAGACACAGAGTGTGTATAATAATATATAAACCATTGAAGGTGCTGGATTTTTTTTCCTTTAGTTCAGCAGGTTTGAAGAAGCTAGTTCTGTCTGAATTGAAAGGTCTACATTAGAAAATGGAGATAAAAATCAGAATATTGAACAGAAGAATTCTGTCATGGAATACCAGCTCCAGCTCAACTCAATCAGTTTCAAGACAACTGAGGCTAAAGGAAACCCATTGTTTTGGTCTAACTTGTTCGTAAGGGCATTGCTTGAAAAGACACCTATTAGAAATCCTGTTCAAGTAGAAAATACTCTTACTAGACAGTACCACAATTGATAACTTCAGTCACTGAGGCATGGGTTCTAGAACACATTAAATTATTATCATAGAAATCACAGAATGGTTTGGGTTGGAAGAGACTTTGAAGATCATATAGTTCTTAACTTCCTGCCATAGGCAGGTACACGTCTCACATGACCAGGTTCCTCAGAGCTCCATTCAACCCATCCTTAAACACATACAGGGATGGGATATCCACCACTTCTCTGGGCAACCTGTTCCAGTGTTTTACCACCCTCACAGTAAGAATTTCTTCTTAATATCTAATGAAAACCTACTCTCTTTTATGCTGTTCCCCTTTATCTTGTCGCATATACATTTTTAAAAAGTGTTTCTCCATCTTTTTTCTATGCCCTGTTCATGTACTTCAGGCTTCAATTATGTCACCTTCTCTTCTCCCACCTAAACAATCCCAATTCTCTTTATCTTGTAGGAAAGGTGCTCCAACCCTTAATCATCTTACTGGCCACTACACTTCATCATCAGTTTCAAGACACAAAAATTCTCAATGGAAAAAATCCAGATTTATGGATTACTTCTATGCACTCTAAGTTCAGGACACTAGAAATGTCTATATAAGCCTACTTCTCAGCGCATTATTTAGTATTGTGCAGAGAAGATCCTTACTTTGCCCTTGTAATCTTGTAAAAATGTTTTTTATTAGTATTTGATTATTACTACCCTTTAGATAGGCTTATCAAAGATTGTGCATCAAAAATGTAGATCAAAACTTATCAACATTGATCAACAATTTATTTTATTTTAATATAAGCCCTTTGGCGACGCTAACTGAAAACTGCCATAATTTATGCATGCACAAGAATGAACAGTGGGGAAACAACTGTTCTATAGAAGTTTATGCATAACAGCCAAGATATAGTAATTATCTTTGGTTTGCAGAGAACATTTGGTTCTGTGTATAACTTTTACCTTTTACATATTCATTAAGCTGTTTGTATTAAATGTTGTTTTAAAATGAGTCCAGGCTAATTTTGCTGATAAAATATGATTACTAGCTCTCATTATTGTTTAATGTGGTTGGCTAATTACTTGTTATTTAGACTAAAAGTGTTACTACTAATGTTCTGTTAATAGCCAGCACTCTTGGCCAGGCTTTTGGGAAGAAATCTGTTTTTATGTATGTATTTGGTAATACCTCTGTTCTGAAGGCCCTTGCAAATTACTGCTCAATTTCCCCCATGTTAAATATTTTCAGCTACAGATATTTATGTGTTGTGCCCCATTACTTTGTATAATTGGAAGTCTCCTGTATCTGTATGCATTTGGATGGACTACATGTGACCAGTTTCCCAATACAGACTCCTGACAGGTGAAGGAGAAAAGGTGAAGTTCTCAGAAATAAGGTCCATTATATTTTAATGAAGATACTTCCTGCAGTTGCTGGGGTTGGTTCAGTTCATTTGTATGCCAGCTCCTGCAAGCTGATGTCTGGCATAGATGTAGACACAGCTGGCTAAAGAAATCAGCATTACCTTTCACCTGTGAGTAAAAATTATTCTGAAAACAGATTGTGGGTTTTGGTGAGAAAATAGGCAAAATGGCCCATTCAGTCTCTCTAACAATTATTTTCTAAGCAAGTTTCTTATGTTGGTATGGAGAATCAAATGACATCACATTTGGATGAGGAAATAGGAGTGTAAAGGACCATTTACATTATCTTTTGTCATGTGAAATGGATTTAACATTTTTTCTGTAAACCACCTTGCTTGAGTTCTGTGCTACAGTCATAAAAAGGACAATTTTTCAATGGAAAAATATATAAAACATTATACCATGCTTGAAAACAACAAACAACATACATGTAGACCATCTGATTATATAAAGTTTAACTGTATATGTTTTTTAGACTGGAGTGTTAATATATGAGATATGAAAGAGCAATAATAAATATATCTTCTGGGAAGAACACATTTTAAAATAATTTTGAGAAAATTTGTAGCTTTGAGAAAAATTACTTGTGCTTATGGTGAGTGCAAAACCAGTTAAACCATATGCAGATATTGGCTTAATTATATATTAATATAATATAGTGTACAATTAATTAATTATTCATTCTTTATTATAATTACATAATGGACATATTAATTTATAATTAATTATAATTAATTATTATCCCTGTATAGTGAGAGCCCAATGCTAAGATTCTATGTACAGATTCAGAAACAGAAATGAAACCATCGGGTTTTTAAAATGAGAAGTAATCTAGTGTGCACTTTTTTAGTGTTCAGTTCTTTGTAATAATTCACTTTCCTGTTGATCTGGAATAGAAGATCCTGCCAAATGTGGGATGGCTAGAATGACACTGTTTCCCTGGAAGTTCTTTTTTAAACAATAGTCTTGAGAACCTTTCTGTACAACGAAAACAAAGACAGGCACTTTGAAAACTGACTGTAAATTATGTATGTGTCTCAGATAGGCATCAAGCAGACAAACAAATTGTTTAATTGAAAAAAACCCCCAAAACTACAGAATGCCACTTAAAAAGTGCATGTTTAATACAAAAATAAGTGATGTTATAAGGAATAAATATGTTTGTAGCATAGCAACTGATGCTAATGTTCCTCAACATCTCTCTCTACTGACAGCTCTCTTTAGTTTTGTATACTAGCTAGGGTTTTCAAGCTGAGAAAGGCAATCTTCTAAAATTGGCAGTTTGCTCCCTTACAAACCTTAACTGCGGTTAGTGATTTGCTATGTTGCTTTGCTTCTCATGAATTATCCACAATTGCTCCTTTTCCTTGGTCTATCTTTAAAAATATGCTCCTATAAATCAGTACTTGGCTATGTGAATGGACAGCCATTTTTAAATTGCTGTAAACAGGATAAAGCTAGAAAAACACAATTTGATCAAAAAATTGATCCAGATAAAAACCATTTTTTCTCTGTAATGGTAACTTCTTTAGATTTGCTTTTATTTTTAAAGTTTCAGCATAGTAGAGAATTTTGTCAGCATAAATTTTATCTACTTTGTTCAGACAGGATATGAATTCACAGTAGCATGAAAAACAGATTTAACTATTAATGCTGCTAGTAAACTAAACTGTGCTTCATAGATGTAATGTCATTTGGCCCTAGAATTTCACAAAATTTGTGCAATGTCTCTCAGCTGGAAGAATCCATTACTTAATGACATAAAATGAATACATTCCAGGTTTCACTACAGCTACAGAGTCTCTGAAAACATGAAAAACTAAACATTTTATTTTTATATTTTTGGTAGGGAGATGATTAAATTAATAAATTAAACTGGTCATTTAGATTGTGGGTGGGTATGGATATTAGTTTGCCTCTCCAAAGAAATGGATATATTTACTATTTCACACAATAAGCTGAGTTAAAAGATGTCCACGAGGGCCACTGAATCCAACTCCTGGTCCTGTACAGCACCATTCCCAAGAGTCACACCATGTGCCTGAGAGCATTGTCCAAATGCTTTTTGAACTCTGGAAGGCTTGGTGCTGTGATCCCTTCCCTGGGAAGCCTGTTCCCATGCCCAGCTACTCAGTGGGTGAAGAATATTTTTCTAATGTTCAACCTAAACCTCCCCTGACACAACTTCAGGCTGTTCTCTTACGTCTTGCCACTGGGCATCACAGAGAAAAGATACAAAGGTGGTATTCTATGAAGGACATGTTTCTAGATTTTGTTTTGTTAATTAAAATCCTCTGGGTTTTTTTGCCTCCATACCATATTCTACTCTTCAAACTCAAATCTAACTCAATTCTGAACAATACAATCACACAAATGTAAATCCAGTCAAGTAAGAATCCTTTCTTCAAAGACTCTACAATGACTGCAGAAAGACCTTGCAGTGTTCCCTTTTAATTGATCATGCAAACATAGTTTGTCACCTTAAATCTAAAAAAAAAACAAACAAAAAATAGAATAAACTATCCAAGAAAAAGTGTTTTTCCAAACTATGTTTATGTAACATAGTTTGATGAAAGTAACGAAAGGATACATGGAACTAATTAAAGGATCTGGACAAAAGCTAAATTAAAATAACACAGCACCTATACCACTATGGATAATTGCTGGTTATTGGAAAGATCAGTCAGAGGGCTAAGGATGATTATGTATTTTCTTCTTTATGGCAACTGCATGTAGCTTTGGAATTTCATCTACTGATAGCTGATCATATCCATGAGTCTGAAGGAGGGCTACCAAACTTATCAGAGTGATGGAGCACCTCTTTTATGAGGAAAGGCTAGGAGAATTAGAATTGTTCAGCCTGGAAAATTTAAAGCTTTGGAGTTGTCTAATTGCAGCCCTTCAGTACCTGAAGGGAACTTACAGGAAAGATGGGGCAATATATTTTCCAAGGGCCTGCAGTGACAGGACAAAGGGGAATGACTTCTGACTGAGAGTAGATTTAGATTAGATATTTGGAAAATATTTTTTACCGTGAGGGTGGTGAGGCCCTGAAACTGGTTGCCTGGAGAAGTTGTGGATGTCCCATCTCTAGAGGTGTTTCAGGCTGGGTTAGATTGGCTCTGAGCAGCTGGATATAGTTGAAAGTGACCCTGACTGTGGCAGCAGGGGGTTTGGATGGACAAGATGATCTTTAAAACCCTCTTCCAGCCCAAACGATTCAAAGATTTTATGACTCTATGATATAATGGGTGTTTGTACAATAATTTATTTTCTTAATACTGTTTCCACCTGGTCTAAACAATGTGACTTTTGGGGTCAAGGATTTGATAAAATCTTCAATTAGTTTTTAAACTGAAGCCAACGTTCAGTTCAACACCCATTTACTAATTGGCATTTTGTAATGTGCAGTGCTTGAAGATTTACACTGATGAGCTGATGGTAATTAAAATTAAGTACATGGGGCAACAATAGAAACTCAGTTGTTTATGCACTTAAGTCAGCATATTGTATTTTCCTCTAATTGATTCAATTAATCTTCAGCATTGCTTTTTCCTCTGATGTAGAGCTGGAAAATCTCATCTTTTTCCTATAGCAGGAGAGCTCATCTCTGGCTCAGCCTCCTCTGAAACACCAGACAAAATACAGAGCTAAGTGGAAGAACTGCATCAGGGAGCAGGATATTAATAGCAAATGCTCATCATCCTGTATCTCTCACAAAGCTGTGTCTGGAGCATATGACACTCAGTTATAAGCATTTGGGAAATATGACACAAAAAAGATTTGTCTTGACAGTCACTAAGTAAGAAGTTGCTCAAGAGTTACCTATGTAAACAGCATCCCTGCACTAGCTTTATGTTGACATTGCTGTCAACAGTTCTGTTAAGGGCAGAACTACCTATTGCCTCAGAGAAGTGACCCAATAATGTGAAATCTTAACTCACAATTCTTTGCAGTGAGGGGAAAGGAGTGTATGTGCAGACTCTGAGAATTCTAGATCTACAGAACATACAAACGATTACTGAGGAACTTGAGAAAACCTATTAAAAACTTCTGTTGTGATAACACATAAAGGAAGGAATTCAGCTCAGGTTCCACAAAGGGCTAGAATCTCACGTCAAACATCCAGAAATTATGGCAAGAACTCAAGTAATTTCAGTAAACCTAGAATTTCTCCTGTCTGGACAGTAGTATGGAACAATACCTTACCTCTCTGCCTGTGTGCATTTGCAAGTAGCAGAGTACAAGTAAGCACAGACCTGGAGTGAAAGAGATATTGGTAAGTGCCTGCACTCTATCATTGCAGTTATTTTGGATATATTTTAATCTAGTCTTGTAGACTTAATGCTTATTATTTGTTGAGATCCAGTAGAGCTACTAACAGAGTGCAGAGCTGTGCTTTGTTTCATTCAAGAGGGATTTAATGCACAATGCAAGATGGTTTCATGATCTGAAGCAGAATGCAGGAAGAGCAATGACTGGCACTTCCCCTTGAATGTGCAGGTCTGATCTGAACCATATTTTTATAGATGCTTCTGATGTCTTAGTCAGTTACTTTTTAAACTGAAAGGAGATTAATGATACTTTTGAAGTATATCAGCTATGATGAAAGGTACCAAATATGGTATATACCAGGTGCCTTCCTTTAAAGTCCCAGTTTGCTGGTGCAGTGTCACTGGATGAATGCAGTTTTGAGAGGGCCTCCATGAGACAGCTGTACAACAGCATTTCATACCATGCAAGCAATTTAGGACCAGCTACGTCAACAACACACTCCAGCTGTTTTACAATATTCCCACAGCACAAAGAGGCCATAAAACCAATTTAACTAGTCTGTTGAGTCAGGTTCATAGTTGCTTAGTGCCAACAGGCATAAAGCTGCTGAAACATATTGGTGAGCTTGTCCTGTATTCTGTCTTCAAAACAATAAAAAAGCCTTTAAATAGTCTTACCAGAAGTGATGTATTATTACACATGACAAAGTGTCAACCTACCTGAAATCTTTTAACAAATTGAAATTGCTCATTCAGTAAAAGAATGAAAATAGCATAAAAATGAATACATACCAATGAACATTGGGTTCATTCTCCATTTCCAGTTCACCTATCATTGATGTTCAACAGAGAGAGAACATTCCCACTTGCCACAAAGACACATAGAGCCAGTAGCAGTTAAGAAAGACTTTTTCCATTCTACCAGGAAGCATTTACTGGACCTATTAGAATTCAAACAGGCTCTGCTGGGCATGGAGTTTTATTCTTGCTAGTTTTAAAAGTATACAGCAGGCGGTCTTGAAAACACAGATGCTTCAACACTGTCGGAGATATTTCCCGAAGACTGTTTTTTCCCAAAGAATATGAAAAATGCTGTTTCATTGACTGAAAAGACTTTATGCATCTAGTGGTACAATACAGTGAGGCCTTGCATCACAACTGTAAAAATAGGCACACTAAAATAATAATTTCTACAGCTGTTTCTTAAAAAATAAAATTATAATGTCATATGTTTGCAGACGCTCTTTTACATAGAGGTAATTTAATTTCCTTTCCTTAACGTCCACCTAGGCTAAAATAGTCTACTGTAAAGAGTTGTTAACTATGTTGTTTCTAATCCATGTAAATCTACTGAAAGAAAGCAATATGTTTACTAGGATGTTATAGCCTTGCTGAAAGGGAAGCACTTCACACAAAAGGACTTGAAGGTACACTCAGTAGAGACAATTCTTTAGTGTGTGATAACTTTCAGGGGAAAATTGTATCAATTTTGATAGCTGTATGTCTGCATTCCACCAAACAAATACTGCACTCATATGCTGGCTGCACTCATGAGGACCAAGCCAAGGAAGCTTAAAGAGTTCTTGTGAGTTTGACTTTTTATTGTCCACCTTTTTCCTGACTCCCCACTCACTTATCCTAAGTAAATGATCCTTTAGTAGAGAGGGAACATCTGCTATTTTTCCTAGTGGCCTAGATCTCACAGGAAACTTTAGTACAGATCTCATAGAAACAGTCAGGAGCAGTAGCTGTAGCAACCTTAAGCTACCTCCACATGTGTGTAAATATAGCAAGAGAGAAGACAGAAAGAGAAGCTGGCCTTCTTCTTTAAAATACTAATTCTGGCCACATATATTGCTAGATTTAAGTAAACCACACATTTTAATCTCTGAATTGGATGATAAAAAACCTTCTCTCAGTAATTACATACAATGATATTTCAAATGCAATGTGTTGAAGGAATGTGTCTGGTTTCTGTATTTTATATCAGTTGATAATTCATGGATGATATGTGCTCACTGGTAACTGTTACTAAGCTCCTTGTGATGTCATTTGGAAACTACAAGTCTTTTGATTGTACAACATAAAATTAAACTGCCCTCATATATTACCCTTTTAATATTTTTCTGCCTAACTGGCAGATATATAGGGAATTCAGAGCCTATTACATGCAAGTTTGGATATCCATGACTTGGAAATTATAATGGCTACAAATTAATCTAGTTTGTAGTGCAGAAAATACTGTTTTCTGACAGTGTTTCAAAGCTTAAAGACATTATTTACTGTGGCTCCTAAGTAAAGTGGACCTTACCATGAATAAGACCTCAGTTGTGACCACTACCTCAGAACTCTTCAGAAATGTGAAAAACCATAGGAGAACACAATCCACGTAGAAACTTGGCCAGCCACAGACAAAAGGTTATATACAGTGTTTAGGTGAGTGTGAGTACATGTATTTAAACTGCATCTCAGTTTCAGTTACAAAAAATAGGTGCATAAAATTAACTTGTCACCACAGTGAAAAAAAAAAATTATCTTAATGAGGAAAGAATACCTGTCCTCTCTGTACTGTGCTATATTTAACCTACCTATTTAATAATTAAATAAACAGTATTTATAGTCCTTATGAAGCTAAAAGGCTGCAAGACATAAACAAAATATTTTGTTCCATTCACTAGTGCTGTGCAAGCAACTTGAAAAAATCTAGGACCTTTAAATCTCAATATTTATCTTATCAGCTGGATGAATTTTTCAACAAAGTCACAGGTCTTACCTTAGATAAGGGAAGCTTTTGAGTAACTATGTTTAAAAAGTACAAACCCAAGAGTACCAACTGCCCAAAACATTACAATTAACAGTCTTCCAATGGTGGAATGATTAATACTGTCCTCTGGTCATCAACTTCAAGATAAAGAATATTACAAAGGGGCAGAGATTGAAGTATTAGGTTATTCTTGACTCTTTTGCCCAATGAAAGAAGCGCTCTCTCTCCCCCTTTCTCTCTTGATTGCACCCACACAACACATTTTAATACTATGTATCCCTTCCTGGTTCTTACCTTTCTATACGGTTTTAGTTATATTTCTCTCAGATTCTCCATATATTGACCTAAACCAGTTTCACAACAGATTTAATTTTCATTATTACTTGATTAATAGGTATCTACTTCCTTGTAGACACCTCTCCAGTTCAGATGTCCAATTTAAAGTCTTGACTTGCTATTTCTCTGCTTCCTGTGGTTTTTCAAATCCAAAGGCTAGCCTTCTTAATATTTCTTCTAGTCACTCTTCTGTAATTCACATGACGCATATTTTTAGAATTTTTTTAAGTGATGGGACATGACTCTATTTTAAGGTGTGGTGTTTAAATGAGGAATATTTTGGAATTATGTTTGTAGTTGTGTATCTCAAGACACAAACATATAAAAGGCAGTTTACCCTGTCTTTTAAGTAAAATTAAGAATGACATGATATAAAGTTGACAAACTATGGACTCTGAATCTTGAGATTAAAAAAAACCAACTAATTGTGAAGCCAGTACGCAATAATCTTCCAAGAACTCTGTTAATAACATTGAGTTTCCTCAGTAATTAAAATGGATACTTCACCATAATGGAATGATGGATCTATTTACATCAGCCATTACATCGGTAGTCATCCAGGTGTTTATTTTAAAACTCAATGTGTTTCATAGTTCTGAGCTCAATGAAGCCTTTTAAATTATTTAAAATTTGCCATCTTTAATATCAATCTGATGTTGACTAAGAATGTGGCTATGTAAGCTTCAGGATAATTTGAGAATAAAAGCTCTATCTCAAACCACTCTTTAGTAGGAAATATAAGAGGAACAGAGAAATTTTTCTTGAGATCACAACCTGAAACTAATTTTAAGCCAAAATACAAGATGTTTTGTGAAAAAAAATCCTCAAAAACAACCCCCAAAATCTCGAGTTTTCTAAAATATTAAGATAAACATTTTCTGTCTGACTGAAGGATAACAATTGTAACTTATGTTTAAGAATTAGTAGGTGAATGAGTCTTGTGGCAAAAGAAATTACTGGTCCTCAAGATTAAGGGCATAGATTTAATGTGTGGCTACAGTTCTTGCATGCTTTTGTTTAATTATTTGGCCCAAAGTTTTACAGATAATTAGATATATCACTCCTTTACTGTCATGTCTGGTATAGAACCAATGAGAATGGGTTTTTAATGCTTTTTAGCATCTAATTCTTTTTAGCACTAAATGCTTTTTAGCATCTAGACTAAATCTAGGCTCTAGCAGATTTTTGTGTTTCAGCTCCTCCAACTGTAAGAATGTGCATTAACTAATTATGGTAGACTGTCTTGTTCCTGCAAAAAATGGTGGTTAAACAAATATGTAGTATATGCATAAGACAGGAGAATTTTGAAAAACCTATAGAAGAATAAATGGAAATTAAAAAAAAAATTATTATTAACTTGAGAATGATTTCAAGGTGTACTGCAGAATTTTATTATGTTAGATGAGCTGTGAAGAACCAAATAAACTATTATAAGACTGACCGTGATCATGGGGTAGACAAAGAATCCCCTTTTACACTGGGTGAACTAAATTATGACAAAACTCTAGTCCATGTTCAGATTAACTATGACTGATGTAGCTGATCCTCATCTATAATGATTACAAAATTCTGGTCAGTGTTAAATTAGCCAACTTAATGTTACAGACATGTTTTACTATGACACTTTTGTACTGAAGATAAGGTCAAGAGATTTGTCAAAAAAAATTACAATAATCTGCAATCTTCTATAACATAAAGATAAAAACTTTCCATTTGACTGAAGGATAACAAATGTAACTCAACTTTAAGTATTAGAAGTGAATGAGTCTAGTGGAGGAAGAGAGGATTAATTAATCTACAGATCAGGGTCTCAGCTACAAGGAATGACTTCCCTGAAGTTCTTTTCCTGATAAAATGAATCAAAACAGGATTGGAAGCAGTGAATGAATGAGCCTTGTAGGGAGATAAAGATGTAGTCTGAATTTCTTTTAGCCTTGGATTGATTTTAAGCTTTTTTTGCTTTCAGTCTAATCCTCCAGGAATGTAATAAAGTGTTACATGAGGTCAACATGAAGGTGAAATTTGAGTCCATGGGATTATCAAACTTCTGCTGTTAGACTCCCTTTTTCATATTCTCAAATAAAATTCACAAATCATTTAAAATTGACATTAAATTATATAAAAATGGATCATAACACTCTATGGCCATCAGTATAAAGAAATAAAAATAAGAGTCAACATATCAGCAGAAAAAGTATGGTAAATATTCTGTTGGTTCAGTTGATAACAATTACTAATCTAGAGTAACCCAGAATGCCTGGCTTTGTAACTGGTAGAAATTTGCTTGATAAACACACAGGAATTACAGAAATTCCAAATGCATAATAATTTATTAGTTGCTTGACTAAAAGTCAGTCCTTGTATGACAGGCTCAGTGGATGAGGGAAAAGTTGTGGATGATATCCATCTGGAATTTAATAAATACCTTGGCACCCTTTCCCATGGCATTCTCCTGTATAGTCTGTCTGCTCACAGCTTGGATGAGTACACTCTTTGCTGGGTAAAAATCTGGCTCGATGGCTGAGCCCAAAGAGTAGTGGTGAGTGGAGCTAAAGGCAGCTGGTGGATTGCCACAAGTGGGGTGTCCCAGGGGTAAATATTTGGCCTGTTTCTGTTTGTTTATTTCTGTTTCTTTTGTTGTCTTTACCCATGACCTGGAGGAGGGGAAGTTCTCTCGGGAAGTTTACAGGTGACTCCAAATTGCAGGTGACTTCAAACTGGGTGTGACTCTAGGGAGTGTTGATTGGCTGGAGGACAGGAAGGCTCTGCATAGTGATTTGGACAGGCTGGATTGATGGGCTGAAGCTTGATGCATGAGGATCAACAGGGAGAAGTGCTGGGTCTTCTGGACAATGAAGCTGGTGAAAGGTCTGGACCACAAGTGTCATGAGAAGAGACCAAGAGGGCTGGGGGTATTTAGCATGGAGAAAATGAGTTCAGGGGGGCACATTATCACTCTCTATAACTAGCTAGAAGGAGGTTGGGGGGGTTGGTCTCTTCTCCCAAGTAACAAGTGATAGGACAAGAGAAAATGACCTGAAGTTTTGTCAGGGGCAGTTTAGATTGGATGTTAGGGAATTTCTTCACTGAAAGGGTTGCCAAGCACTGGAACAGGCTGGCCAGGGAAGTGGTTGTTAGCATTCCTTGATGTATCCAAAAATCCCAAAGATGTGGTGCCTAGGGACATGGTTTAGTGGTAGACCTGGCAATGCTGAGTTAATGTTTCGACTCGGTGAACTTAAAGGCCTTTTCCAAGCAAAAAGATTCTATGATTCTATTCTGTAATGCAAATATCAAGAACAAAATGTCTACTACAGATCACTAAATGTGGTTTAGAACAGTAATAATCCCTTCGAAAATTTTCATTACAGCATTTAATGACAGGCTCACTGGAACATTATGGACTTTCAACATCATATTGGTTCATTAGCTGTTAAATTGGCCAACGGTGCTGGCACTGACCAACCCTGTAATAATCTTTGGTTATCCTTTCTACATTATCCCTATGGAAATAATTACTCTGAAGAAATGGTTATCATAAATTGGAAATATATATTTAAAGTATATACTTAAGGTTTAAACCAAAGCTTTTCTCATAACATAGTAACAAGTCTATCAGACCTCCATTGCATTCCAGCAAGGGTAATTTGCAGCTGTGTAAAGACACAGCCTTTATTTTCAAAGGTAACAGGGTAATGAAACCTGCTGCAATCAGCAGAAAGTTCAGTGAAAGCTACAAGACCTGTTTAGGCTCTGCTAATGCTGATCCCCATATCCTGTCAGGAACCTTGTCTTGCCATAATTACACTTTTATCAGTATTCAAGACAGCTAATTTAGATCCAAATCTGCTCTAAAGCAGTATAAATTTTGGCTTGTACAATGAGTACAATAAAAATAACAATAGACAATATAAACACATATAGAATAAAACCTAAAAATCATTCTCATTAAAACCAAGTAGAAATCACCCTTGAAAAAATTTTACCTGAAAAACTGAAAGTCCAATTATATTTTATTTCAAATAAGTATATTTTTCTTAATGGATAAAATATACTGTTCTTTTGATCAATAATAAATACTAAGGAAAAGAGTAGAAATGTTATCTTATACCAAGGATAAAAAAGGTTTTTTTATGTTAGCTTTCAAGAGAATGATTTCTGTTTTCACCCTACACAGTTAGCTCAATAGGAATATGCCATCAAATAAATAAATATTGTAAAATCATGTGCTTAGAAATCCACAAGGAATGAAAGAAACCCTGTAACAAGTAAGAGGTGGGAAATGCTAGTGTACTAAGCCATGGAGCTATAGGTCTGAATGTATGGAAAATCAGAATTACACTCCAAAAAAATTAGAAACTTGTGACTTGGCAGTAAACCCCTTAAAACAGAAGAATGCTCAGAGGAAATAGTCAAGGGCTTCTACAATTTTTTTTTGGTGATTACTACAACACTATAATTAAAGTACAAGTAAAGTCAAAGGTCAGAACTTTCCCCCCTCTGAAAATGTTCTTGATGATGCCAACACTGGTGAACTTTATTATAGAAATAAAATACCTGACCTAAGACCAAGGGTTATTGAGTTTTTTCTTCTAAGGAAAAAGTAATAAAAGGGCATTACTTGGTATAAAATGCTATTAATAGACTCCTTGAAAGCTTTCCATATTGGTAGAACTAAAAAATGGCGACTTTGATGAGTATAAATATAACTTTGGGGGGGATGGTGTTGCTATAAGTATACCTCTGAGGGCAGGGGACAGGGGATAGAAAAAATGTTATTGAAAGAATGAACATGGGAGCAAATGAAAGCTGATTCTTTCATTACATCCATAGCCTCTATTAATTAATTATTCTCAACACTAAGCAGCAGGATGCAAGAAGTTTTATATATATATATGTAGGGTAATTATCTCAAAGTCACTCCAGAGTTTTCAGGAGTAGTAAAATAAATACAGTAATCTTATCTTGAAATTTTGCACACAAATCACTTATCTACAAATTATAGTCAAAACAGAGATTTAGTTAATACACTGTCACTACTTTGGAGAAACAAAAATTAGTAATACATATGACAGAAGTTTGTAATTTTGACATTTATAATTTTTGCACAATTCCCCTCATACTCTCTAAAAGGAGTTCAACAGACTTAATAAGGCATTGAAAACAGAATTGTAAGGTTATTGCTATAACTTACAGTATATACCACAACAGATTTATTAAATGTTTATTTGAAAGGATCTGGTTTTGGATGTGTCACTTTGGGATCCTTACAGTCTTCTTAAGAATATGTCAGGTGTTCCCATGGGATGGTTATCATGCAGTTAGATAACTGCATTATCAAAACACTCTTCTGAAAATTCAGTTCACACCAAACAAGATAAGGTCACACAGGAAGCTTGTTAGGATGACTTTATATTTAAGAGTTTATAAGAATTACTACAAAAATTTTAGAAAGTATAATGAAGATAGTCTTAAGAAAACACTAGTACAAACAACTTGGTTTTGAGATTTGGCAAACACCTAAAATTCCTCCTTGTTTTAATTTGACAAGCAACTGGAAAACAGTTTTGGAAATGAGGAGATTTAAATAATTTTCTTTGACATTGGCTAGGAGCTTAACCCTAAGTAAGAAGAAAGCAGTTTTAAATTTTTTAGCTTGGGTGTCCCAAATTCCTAACCTCTTCTTAGACACATTCCTTTAAACATTGCAATTGAAATGTGCCCAAATGTTTAAATTAGTTTATTTAAACTTAACTAAACTGTAGATTTTCTGGGCTCCACAACTAAAATATAATGTGACCTGATTTTTGCATCATAGCAGGGACCCTCCAACAGAATCTTTGCTATTTTCAAGCCTCTTGACATTTGTCTGTTTAGGAGCTTGCTGGGCACAACCTTGCTCAACAGAGCTGCCTTAGTAACTTCACCCAGAAGACAGACAGCAAACTTCCTAGGGCTGTGTACAGCTTGGCAAATGTCAGAGCTCAGAGTTGTCTCAAGTGGGAGGTACACAAACCATGGGAAAGGTCAGGCAGCTATGATCCTGGATATACTGACAATAAAAAATAAAAGTAAGGAAAAAGTAAGGAATCACTTAAAAATTTATTTTTGTATGCTACAAATGAGTAAGTTTTTAGCTCATTCTTTAATATAAAGCAATGTTATTTGCCTAGCATATCACTGCAGACAGTTTCAGAATACTAAATTAATTTCTGACTCATCTTTACTAGATGGTTTACCACTTAGAGAAACTTGTGATCTGAAGGCTGATTTATAACTCACTGACACATAGCATATAGAGAGTATTAAGATGCTATTTGAACATGAAAGCATAGTGCAAAAGGAGCCTCTTCAGACACAAATACAGAAGTTAGAACAGACAGTAGGCTCAACCATACAAAAACTCTGCCATTACATAGCACTCCAGAGATTAAAGCAAACAAAAAGGTGACCCTTCTTAAAACATTAGTCATTGCAGTAATGTACAAGCTGAAGATAAAATTATGCCGCTTTGCCAAGGCCAAAAAAGATACTTAAAATAAAAGAAAAACATTTTAAAATCTGGGCTTCAGTGTCTGCAGCCTAAATACTCAATTCCCTAGGAAGAACAGTTTCCCAAAACCAAGGAAATAGATAACAGTGTATCTAACTGGAAGAGGAATATAATTAAATGGAAAATAAAATTTACTCAAACAGCAGATTGTTTTTGATCAAGGAGGTTATATCTACCATGGATAAAAATTAAGTAACTGCAAACTAAGCAAAATGCATGAGGTATACTTTGGGGAAGATTCTTGGAGTACACCAAAAAATGACTTTGAGAATTACAACTCAGGTTTAAAGTAAAGTACTCACAGTCATTCTATTGTCTTTGCATTAATTTATGTGCATTTTAGAGATGTAATTTTTTATTAAATTATGAAGAAGGAAAAAGAATAGCCATCCTACAGACATTCTAACAGTATTTTTATGTACACATATAAGAATTACTCTGAAATTAAAGTGATTGTTCAAAACCACTCTCCTGAAAGTAGTGTTCTGCTAAACCACTATAAATCAATTATTGATTTATTAATTATTATCAGCAACAAAGCCTTATGGAAACAAAGCTTTACTTTTAACCATTCCGTTCCACTCCATTCCATTCCCTTTTAGAGGAGGCTTTTCTATTTGAAATTCTGGACGTAGGGCATGTTCCATATCCCTTAGAGTGATGAAAAATATCAATGATTAAAACACATTTTTGACACCAAATTAAAGAAATAAGAAATTGATAGCAGTAGGAACACTTCTTAAATTTCCTCCTTCAGCTAAGTCCTTACCACTTCTTGTTAGTGATGTATTAAGTATTTCACCCTCATGCACACAACATCTTAGAATTACTGTTTAAGGTCACTTTTGAAAGCTGTAGTTGTGCTTCTTATAATACTGAAGCACAGAAATTAAAAAATGTAAAGATTAGGCTAAATAATAATTGTCTCTTATTAATCTATGAGCAAACAGTTAAAGTCAGCAGTATTACCACACTGATTGGGAAAATAATTGCCATAATGCTAAAGATGAGACAAAAAGTTACCCAGGACTGTAGNAGTAAACAAACAATACACCCATTGAGAGGGATTGAAAAATAAGACTCCAGAATTTGTAGCTCTGAATGACTTTTCATGCTCTGTTTGGTTTTTGCTTTATAAGGTATTAAATTCTATGTACAATAGAATCCCTAAAATGCTTAAGCTGGGTCATCAGTTGCTATCAGTCCCTGAAATCCCCACCATCTTCTTAAACCCTGCATCCCACACTACACCTGTTATTTTCTCTCCTCTCAGAGACTGAGATGGGGGCTCAACCCAGAACCTGTTGATAAACACTGAAAGGGGGATTTACTGTCCTCTC
>VWZN01018889.1:174892-195683 GCA_013396955.1 Regulus satrapa | reverse complement strand
CCCCCCCCACATTATAGTATTGCAAGTGGTTTACTCCCATGGGCTTTAATAAAACCAATGCAACTTTAGTGCGATTCCAGTAACTCAGGGTCTATGTGATTTACAACATTTTTGTTACCAGATAACTGATGTGGTAGTAAAACCCCCCCACATTATCATATCTGAAACCTGCAAAAGGCTGTTCATCTGGGCCTGTGTCTGATTTTTTTTTTTTAATCTGTTATGCTTTCTGTTTTGTCTATTCTTGTTTAAATTATGTTTAGCTGATTATTTCAATTGATCCTTTTCAATTTCTCTTCAGAACATTACAGCACAAACCCGTAAATTTTGATGGTTAGTTTTCCGTTTTGTTGAATTAAAAATAGAGAAATTATTTGTGAGTATGAACCTACTTTTAACCCTGTTTTTGAAAAAAGAAAATTCATTTCTCTGTAAATGAATACAGCTGAATGAGCTTAAGCAATGCATTTTCATCTTTGATGGCAAGGCCTTTGTTTCTTTAGCATTGTTACTGTTCATAGTGCTTACTTCCCTGTGAGGGCATCCTTCCTCTGGATTGCTTCAGCTCCTGAGGGATCCCATTTAAAAAATCCAGTGTGTGTTCATGGTAGAGTGGCTTTAGGAAGGAATGTTTCTTTGACCATTGTTACCTTGACTGTTGTTCATCCAGTCTCACCTGGAGGTGTATAATCAGTTGTTAAACTTCTTTTCAAAATTATGAATTCAGGTCTCAGCAGGCTGGAGAAGCTGCCAGTCGAAATGTGATGAAGTTCAACAAAGGCAAATGCAAAGCCCTGCAGCTGATAACAGATAAACACCTTGCAGCTGTAAGTGGCTGGGTGATGACTGCCTAGAAAACAGCTTTGCAGAAAAGGGCTTAAGGATCCTAGAGGCCAAGTTGAACATGAGTTAAAGTCTTCTTTTGTATTGATGAAGTCTAGCTGTGTACTGAACTGTGTTAGTAAATTTGTAGGAAGCTGTTTGAACAGTATTTTCTCCTCTTTCTTCTGCATTCAAGACACTGCCTCTGGAGTACTGTGTCCAGTTTAGGACACTTTAGTACAAAAAAGAGTCCTTGATAATCTAGAGGGACTCCAGTGGAGGATGAGTAAGATAATTAGGAGGAGAAACTCAACAAACTGTTTTGGAGTCTGGAAACCAGAAGGCTAAAGAGTAGCCTAGTTGCTGTCTTAACTACTAATGAGTAACTGAGGGAGACAGAGACAGACTTTTTTCAGAGAGGTGCAGCTGTAGAATGAGGTAATGAACACAAGTGACAGTGAAGGAGCTTTCATCTTGGTAAAAGTGAGTTTTCACAGTAGGATGCTAGAGTGCCTGTGGTGACAGATACCTCCAGTTCTTTATTAGAGGATTTTTTAATAATTAATTTCACCTCAAAGCTGGACCTAACTTTGCAGTGAGTCCTTCCATGAGCAGAGGCTTGGGCCACATGACCTTCCAAAGGCATTGTTCTGAAATTTAGAAAAAGCAAATTGATTTAAGGTAATTTCTTTTTGAACCATATGAGCATGTTAGTAGTCATTCCCTCAGTTTCCATCTCGTATGTACATCACTAACGTATCTGATTAGAAATAAAGAAAAGTGGATTATCACACCAGTATTTTACCTGCTTCCTGCTTAATGGACTCAAGTCATTAAGAGTTTAATAAATAACATATATCATAAATGTCTGAATGTGTCTGTGACCATAACTGTGCAGAATGAGGGGGAAGAATCCCTCAGTAATATGAAGGTCCATTAGACCAGTCTTTCTGTAGTTTATTTAAAGCTCCCATACTCCAGTCTCTTTGGATTAGACAGTGAAATCTTGACTATGTACTGTTTAAATCTCTCTCATATATCAAGGAGCACCTTCAGAGCTGATCTATAGCTTACCTGCTCAATGATACTTCAAATACTACACTAAAATATGTTCCCTTTTGTTTTACAGAGACTGGGAAGAAGGGAAAGTTCTTATTTTTGATGACTCTTTCGAACATGAAGTATGGCAGGATGCTGAAAGTTATCGCCTGATATTCATCGTGGATGTGTGGCACCCTGAGTTAACAGCTCAACAGAGACGTACCCTTCCTGCTATTTAGGGGGTTTCTTCTCATGTGTGGAGCAGAGGAGTATTAACTTCTTTGGAGTATGAAAATAGGATTAATTTATCCAGCATACAAAGTATACAAGCATTTTAAGGGTGAGAAAAGATAAGGATGACATTGTACAATCAGAATGGACTTGGTTTAAAATCAAAAAGAAGCCATGGGTTTTTTTGATACTGATACAGCACTGATGTGTATTGTTTTACTGGGTGCAAGACTGAAAACACAAGTCTTGTCAGCCAAAAAGCAATAGATCTGGATTTTCAAACTGAGGAATGTGCAGATGTTTTTTGCCATACCTATATTTTCTTTACAGAACCAGTCGGTTAGTCACCTGCTCGACTAAGTTCAGGCACAAGATTTATGATTTTTACATCTAGGGAATACTTCCTGGCCTTTTGTCTGAGAACCAATGTGTAAGATATTTGCAAACATATGCACACAATCGACTTTTAAAATCAGTATGCAGGTGTAACGTTAGCTGCTTTAGGCATTGAACATGTCCCTATGTTATCACTGTAGATAATGTGAATGGATTATGTGTGTTTTGTACTTTTTCTACCTGAGTAACTGTATTTTTCTAGCTTAATTATGAACAAATCTTCTTAATTAACCACTATTTTTTAAAAAAGGTTATATATATACAAGTGCATCTCTCACTATCAGCAAAAGGAAAACACTGTATATGAACAGATTTCATTTTTGCCAAGTGTGGCCTTCTTTTGCCTTCCTGAAAATGTAAACAGAAACTTGCATAATAGCTGCTTAGTGAAGCTTTGCTCTAAAACAGAATAGTTCTCTTAGTTAGCAGGTGACCTTCAGTTTGATAATGTGATTTTGGAAAATGTTGAACAAATCTGACATTTTTAGGCTCAGATTTTATTGACAGTTTTTAAGATTATATGGTGAGCTGCTGTTTCTCCTATCATTACAAAAGCTTCTGGTGTGATATCGCTTTTCTACCCAGCTAGGTCTGGCACCCCTCCTTCCAAAGGCTCCTCCTCGGCTGCCCTTGGGTGATCATTCAGCAGAAAAAAAACCCCAAAAAATGAATAATTTCTTGTGCTTTTGGCTTCCTGCCAGAATGCAGAGCAGACAAAGAGCTTCAGGTTATTAACTCATATTAACTTCTACTGCCAGCATCCTACAGAGTGCTAGAATGGTCCTCTAATTGACCTAATAGTGTTTTCTTTGTCTTGAAATGTGTGACGTAGTACTGAAATAGTCTGATCCCATTACTGTTTACAATATGTTCTGTATTTGCCATACTGAATTTATATGGTAGAAAGGCCTATTTTCAAGAAAGAAAACTAGTTGGATGTTTAAGCAGCTGGCAGATCTTTTGAGTCTGTACTGTTTAATGGGAGATGGAGTGTGCAAGACCCTCCACTTCTAACTTCTGAGAACACTAGGAGGAGAGAGACAGCAGAGATTGGGCTGCTGATGTTGATGGCTGACTGCTGCCTCCTCACCCACAGCACCAGCTGGATGTGGGCAGGTGTGCTAGGATGCTCTGGGCATCATTACTGAGGGTTGTGAGTGACAAACACTAAGCCAGGAGATGCTGAGGTTACTTAGTCTCTGCAGCTCTGACTTTGTTGTCCAAAAGACACACAACAGTTTTTATTTGTGTAGTACTCAGTGGTTTATTACTGCAGAGTCTACATCGTGGCATTGGAATATCGTGGCCTGAATGTCACATTTGCTGAAGCAAACCGCAGAGAAGAGCTTTGCATTCCCATAAACTGAATGGTTTTCAGGTTCTTGTATTTTACTAGGTAATTAAATCTTGTAATGCCGTATAACACGTGGTGACTGCACCATAAATTAGTGTAACCAGTTTCTGGAAGTGTGCACTTTAATTTCCTTTTTTGAATATTAAACTGATAAACCCTCTCTTATCAAGAGTCACTTTTAGACAGCTAAGATAATTAGGTTTTAACATGTCCATATCAAAAATAATAATGAAACTATACGCAAAATACAAGAAAGAAACAGTTTTCCGTTAATGAAAAACTGTAAAGATTTGTAAGTTTCACACTTTAGAGAATATAAAAATACTTTTGGAGATCATTTGGAGAATCATGCAAAACTGGAAATAAGGTACTTCTTATTGTGGAGGATAAAAAAGTAAAATTGGTTTTGGAATATCCTGTTAGCTGTCAAGTCAGAGGCTATGTTTTATATCTTTTTGAAGTGATGAAGCAGTACAAATTATAAGGTAATTTGCTAAAATAAAGACAGTGTGTAAAGAAAAAATCAAGAACTTTTTAAACAAAATTTGATGGTTTAGGAATATTTTTATTAATGTTGCATTTTAGTTTCTGTAGCTCAGAGTAAATGCTAAAAGAGTGGTGAAAGCTTTGGAGCTTTATTTATGAAAATCCATGCCATCCTTCAGATTATTTCATTGTTCCTTTGAAGGCTCATACTTTATCTTGTCCAATTGCAATTGGCAAATAGATAAAATTGGCAAATAGATAAAAGTAATCTCCTCAAGATGTGTGTGTGCCACAGTGGCACTGTTTATTAGATTGTGTAGTGATACATTGGCCATTTAAAAATCCTAAGTGCCTGGAATAAAACAAGGTGTTCCTGCAACACTGAAGGGAATCTATTCTATGCTCACCTATAAGGGAGCAGAGTGAATAATTTTGTTAGGTACAGTTACTGGATTAGCTCTATACGTGGGGAGGATACATAGATCAGACTGCAGAAATTAAGCAGTGAATTACTGGCATATTGTTTTAGGTGTTCCTGTTTGCCAAGTGGTATTCTGTCTTGAAGAAGCTTTTCAACATTGGAAATGCCAAGGGAAGAAGTGAATGGAAGTGTTGGTTTTTTTTCAATAGAAACCCATTGCAATTTGCATTTCTTTTGTTAGATTTATTTACAGAAGGAGATGGCAGACAAGGGCAATATAGTTTGTAACACAGTATGTACTCATCACGATGTTAGAAGGTGGTTCCACCCTGCCTGTGGTTACCTTTCTTGCACAGAACCTGTGTGAGAGCCTACAGTTAAATGCAGGCTTCACACAGTTCTTAACAAGGCATCATATCTATTTATTCACATCACAGTTAAAGAAAGTAAATAATTTATCCTTTGCAAGGTTTGATCCTCAATGACTAGATTTCAGTGGTATTTGCACTTCTAGGGCAGGACAAGACCCACTTTAATGAACAGTGATAGTAACAGATTATCACAAAGACTCAATGGCAGTGGGGTTAAGTGTATTAACAGAGAGAAATAGAAAACCAAAGTATTTCTTCCTCAATGCTGCAGTATAATAGCAAATGTCTGTCTTTTTTTGTCTCTTTGGGTTTTTACTTTCTGCTTTAAGCACATTCTCTTTGACAAATCCAAATGCCTTTTAGTCTCTGTGAGCCCAGAGAAGAGAAAGGAGCTGCTACCAGAACTTGACATCCTTGTTTCCTGTAATAGGTGGTGATGATGGGTGGGGGGGAATGGAAGAAACCCCAAAGATACAATGGGCTCAGTCGTCTTATTTTTTTAATGTTCCTGCAAGCTTCTGCTTCTTTTTCTGACTCCTGTGTTGCCTTGCTGGGACTATCCACTGCCTTAAAGACTGACTCTCTATCTTGGAGGCCAGGCTGTGTATCAATGACACGTTGCTGCAGTAAGAGGCTACTCTAAGTGAGGTTATTCTGTACAAAAAACTAGTGGGTAAATCCCAGGTGTGTTGGTACGATCTGGCAGGATGTCCTGTCTGCCTTGTGCAGGCATAAAATGTTGTTGTAGATAAAGGCAGTATTTTGTTAGTCCATCTGTTAGGGCTGGTCATGTCCACTTGAATGATATCATCAATGCAGCCTAACACTTGAGAATTCAGTGGGTGTTCCAGCGCACATTGAAAACCCTTGTGCTCGTTATCATCTCATTTTGTACGTATGGTTTACACTGCTACCTTTTGATATATTGTTGCCAACTGCTTGTTCTAGTAAATTGTCAGTGTATGGCAATTTAATCGAAGATTTAAAGTATGTACAGTGATTGTAACTGTTTTAGGAAATAAAGTCACTGCACATGCAATTTGATAACGATTGTTCTTTTATTTCTTTAATCGGGTTTCTGTTTCAATGAAGGGATGGTACTCTCTTTGCAGCTGCAGCAAACAGAGATGTAACAAACTGATCTTTGGCATTTCAGTTCTTCTATTCTTCAACATTTCCTTGTAGCAGAAACTTGTACTGAATAATTAATTCTAAGTTTTCCTTTTTCATTTTAACCATGGCCTGCATCTGCAATCAGCATACCTTTCTAGCTACACTTCTCTCTGACTGCTGGAGGGAAGGGGGTAAATGGCTCTGCAGAGCTTTCATTTGCTGTTGTGACCTATATGAAACAATCTGGATTGAACCATTAATCACTGCTGAATGTGTCTAGTGTGTCTCCCTGGAACCAACCCCTTCACACGTGCACACACATGCACACGCACCATGCCTTATAGGCTCCTGAATTGCCTGTGGAAATTGTAGTCATTATTAAAATCAAATAATTGCATTTCAAACTGTGTGTGTCTGCTGCCCACACAGCTCATTCTGCTTAGCTGACAGTTTTAGAAGGGCTTCAAAAGTTAAAAACAATTTTTGCTAGATACTGAAATGTGACCCCCGTATAAGCTGCATGGATGAGGCAGTCACAAAGTGTAATGTTGAATGGCATTACGCTAGCTCTGGGGTTCTTTTTTAAATGCAAAATCTCTCTGTAAAACTCAAGTACTCTGTAGATGCTGATGATTCTGCCCTCTAACCAAGATTACACTTGCTGATTACAGTGTAAAGTTTAAATTCGAGATACTTTCCTTTAAAACTCTAACAACCTTCACTTCTATAAAATGAACATCCCTGATGGAGTCTTCAGGAACACTATTAACCCACCCTGGTTTCTTTAAACAGAGAATGCAGTCCCACCATTTCCAATATTTTAATGTCACAAGTCAAAAAGAAAAAAAAAAAAAAAAAGGAAATCCAATTCTTTGTATACAGACAGATTGCTGTGTCAGTAGAAGTTTCTCAGCTCCTGTTCAGCGCCGGCCACATGGACAGATGGCTGGTGACAATTGTTACTTGGTCAGGAAACACGAAGGACTTGTTGTCAAGCGAAACGCGCGTGTGCTTGCGTGTGTCTGTGTGTGGTGTGCTCCGCGGGGTTCTGGTGTGGTGGAGGTCTGTTCGTGGATCTCTGCTGGGCACGGGAGGGCTCAGTCCAGAGCCAGCAGCGGCTGGGTGTTCTCACTTTCCCCCTGGTCCTCGTGTTTCAGTGTGCCAGCTTCCACCACAGACTGGGACCTGGATACAGAAAAACACACGTGCTAGTGATGACTGCTGCAGAAGCACTCCCCACCTCCCTGAGGTCCCCGTGCTTCCTTTTATGATCTTTGCTTTAGTCCATTTTCATCTTCATGGCTTTTTAATTCTTTTCTCTGGAAAGCATAAGGAATTTGGGAACACTCCTTTAAATATAAGCAGGGAAGGGAGTCGTTGGAGATCTCAAATGCTTTCAAAATATTTAGTGCCTACTTACGAGTGTTCCTCATACTGCATGTGTTCAGCAACTAAAAGACTTGGCCCTGCAATACCATGAGGTCTTTTGGTGCTCAGTGTCTTCCTAGGCACAGCCACTTGTACAACTGCTCCACTGGAAAGCAAAGTCCATTGCACAAGCGCTTGCAGGACTGAGTCACAGCTCAGATTTGTTGCAAATCTTGAGGAAAACAAGTAAATCACATTTTCCTGATGTAGGGCTTTACAGGGCAGAGCTTCCATGTGATACCCAAGATCAATAAAGAAGATTGAGTCAATATGACAACGAGGGAGCTGCTGGTGTGCCCAATCCTGCAGTTTATCTCCCTGTCTACACTCTTGAAGGATAACTTTATTCAAGGTTAATCCATTTAAAATTCATTTCTGTCTTCAAGGTGGGAAGCATAGTTTATACTTTGTTATTAATGGACTAAAAAAAAAATCCCATTTCAGAAATTCCATTTCTTATGGAAAAAAATAAGTAAACACTAGAGAAAGAGGAGCATCATGATTTCTCGCTGTAACAAAAGCTGAACAGGCTCAAAGTTGTGGAAAAATTCAAGACTATTTAATTTTCTGAGGTCTGTGTGTAATGTAATGTTTGCTTGCTGAGCTATGGAAGGAGGATCTGATGAATTTATTGCTACAGAGATTTGTCGTCCTCCATTTTCTCTGCTTTGAGCTAGGAGTTGCCTCCCAATTTGGAGGAGACAACAAGCTTCAGAGCAAGATCACTGACTGAATCTGGAACTTTTAGAAAGGGAGCTTTTTCATAAGGGGGATAGAGTCATCCAGACCAGGCATTCACATAGTGCATAGTATTGTTATAAAGAGCCAGCTTCCTCATGGATAGCTTTTAGAATTACGAGTAGCTCTTATTCCATACATGATGCATTTGTAGTTTCCAATTGTTCATTTATGCTTTAGCTATTTTGTGAGATTAGATGTCACCTGGCTTTTGATAAGAATCCTTAATAAATTGCATCCTTTGGTACTGCAGGAGACGGAATACCGTGACTGTGAATAACTTGTATGATAATTATTCCTATTCTTATGCCTGGAGCTTTCATTAAAGCATAATAAAAAATTTTCATTTCAAAAAATCTCCAAAGAAAGATAACAACTGAAAGCTCAATGGGAAGACTTTATGCCATAATATTCAAAGAAGTTATGTTTGCCCAAATGTATATTTTTTACAGATATGTGACATGAATAGTGATTTATGATTGCATTTTAATATAGAAAAGCAACTGATTTGGGAGATTATGCTAAATGGCAATTTGCGTATTTCTAGTATGAGACACCAAAAAAATAGTCTTATGGCTTTCAGATTCTTGTGGAATGGATTGAAATTGCAACATCATCAGGTTTTTCTTCTCTTTTTGACTACCAGATTAAATTATTATTAAATAGCACATGATTAATAGTTGTCATCAGTGTGTTGTTTCTGTCTGACCCACTGCCCTTCAATGGATATAAAAAGTTGTGTATCCTTTGCAGCATTTCCCAGCACACAACTGAAAGTTTCTGCTCTATGTCAACTGTGAAAAATCTGATTTTTTTTTCCTTTTGTGATCACTGTTGGTCTCTGCTCTCATCTCATTACAGATACAAAAATTCTTGCATTCTGTAACAGCAAGTTATGGGGTTTCCCACCATACTGGTACGTAGATGCACACCACCTTGGGAGCAACATAATCCCAAATTCTGTGGGCAGGTCCTATGCTGTTTGTTTTTACACAGAAACAAAATGTCCAGAGCACATAAATTTGAATAAATTTGTTGTAACCCACCTGACCTCCAAATACCAACAGCTAAATTATTCATATGCTATGCCCAGCCCTCCTGAATAATGTCGAGAGGGACCCAGTTGAGATTTTTGTATCTACCGGGTTCTGCAGCAACAACTTCAGTTTCTGCTAAAAGTTGCTTAGTTTACTATCCTAAAAGAAGCAATTCTGATATATATCTGTAGGGCACAGTCATGATTTAAACAATCATTACTATTTTCTAAGACACCACAAAAAAAGGATTTGTGTTCATATTTCCATTTTCCAAATACATCAGGAGTTTCATTACTGAAAAGTGATTCCAGTTTTGGTTTTAACTTGCTTTTCATGTAGAAAATAAAAAACAAAACCAAAAAACAAATCAGTTCTGAAAATGATACCAAAGTACTTTTCTTCATATTCTTACTTTATAGTAAATATTAAAAATGTAGATGGTCAGGAAAGGATTTTGACAATATGGATTTTGACAGCTCACAATCTAATGTAATAACTTAGCATGAGATATATATTTCACAGGTCTAAAATCTCGTAAGTGCATTCTATAACTATACTTTATTTAGCAACAGAGAAAAGATGATTTGCAGTAGGCCACTGTTGCAGAAAGCATTTTCAACTGACCAGTAACTGTAGAATCACAGAATCACAGAAGATGCTTAGTTGGAAGGGACCATCAGGATCACTGAGTCCAACTTCAGGCCCTGCACAGCATTGTCCCCAGGAGTCACTCCATGTGCTGAGAGCATTTTCCAAATGCTTCTTGACCTCTGTCAGTCTGGCGCTGTGGCTACTTCCCTGGGGAGCCTGCTCCAGTGCCCAGCCACACTCTGGATGAAAAATCTTTTCCTGATATTCAAAATAAACCTCCCCTGACTCAGCTTCATGTCATTTTCTCAAGTCCTGTCACTGGTTAGGAGAGTAAAGATAATCAGTTCCTGCCCTTCCACTTCTCCGCATAAGGATGCTGAAGACCACAGTGAGGTCTCAATCTACTTCAGGCTGAAAAACCAAGTGACCTCAGCTGGTCCTCATGTGGCTTCCTCTCCTGTCCCTTCCCCATCCTCTTTCCTCCTTTGGACACGCGTTAGTAGCTTAATAGCCTTATATTGTGGCACCCAAAACTGCACACACAACTTGTGCTGAGGCTGCTCCAGTGCAGAACAATCCCCTCCCTTGCCTGGCTGGTGATGCTGCGTCTGATGCACCCCAGGACACAGGAGCCTTCCTGAGTGCCAGAGCTCACTCACATTCAGCTTGCCATCAACCAGGGCCCCAGATCCCTTTCCACACCAATTGTCTCCAAACTCTTGTTCCCCATGCTATTCACACAACGAGGGTTCCCCCATGCCAAGTGCAGAATCCTTGTTAAATTCCACATGGCTGGTGATTGCCCATCTCCCTAATTTGTCAACATCTCTCTGCAGGGCCACCCTGCCTTTGAGAGAGTCAAATGCTCCTCCCAGTTATTGTTGTAAGTATTCCTTCAAGTCCTGCATCCACATTGATTATGAAGCTGTTGAAGAGCACAGTGCTGAAGGTGGAGCCCTGCAGAAGCCCACTAGTGACAGGTCTGATGTCACCCCATTCACTGTAACTCTGTGCCTGACCCTCGAGCCAGCTGCTCACCCATCCCATGGTGTGTTTACCCAGCTGAGTGCTGGATGTCTTGTCAAGACGGATGCTGTGATAGACAGTATCAAAAGCTTGGCTGAATTCCAAAAAGATTTCCTTAACTGGCTTTCCTTGATCACCTGGCTGGGTTACTCTGTGGTAGAAGGAAATCTGGTTTGACAAGTGAGATTTTCTCCTCCATCACCACAATGAATGTGACCAATGACTGCATTATCCTCCAGGTGTTTTTCAGTACCTCCCAGAACAATTTTTTTCTATGTTTCTGCTGGACACTGAAGGGAGACTAATAGGCCTGTAATTTCCAGGGTCCTCCTTCTTGCCCTCCTTGAAAATTGGGACATCTGCCAGTTTTCCATCAGCTGGGACTTCTCCAGATTACCAAAACCACTCAAAAATCATCTAGAGAAGCATTGCAGTGACATCAGATAACTCTCTGAGGATTCTCGGATGAATCCATCTGGCCCCATAGATTAGCAGGGGTCCAGCCAGAGCAGCAGCAGATCCTGCACAAATTCAGAGTTACCTGGGAGTTGATCATTCTGGCAGTCATGGGCCTTCAGGTCTGGGCACTGAGATCCCCTGTATGTTTTGGCTGGGGAAATTAATCTAAGACAAATACTACTTGGAAGAAGTGCCCTAACTGTTGGAATCATCTGACTTGTGTGTATCTAGCACACATTTAGTTCAAGGAAAACAGTCACATGCCAGGTATGTGCAAGTTTACATGTGGCTGAGGGGTGTTTGTAGGCTGGCTCTAGCACTGGACCTAGGACTAGGACTAGTTAGTATTTAAAAACACTGATACCTTAGTTGCGTAGGCATTTTGTTCAGAGGACTTCACAACCACATTTCAAATTTTTAACACAATCTGCTCATAGTTCTCGAAAGGTGTGTGTGTATCTTATTGCACCTTAACCTCCTATTGAAAAATAAATTACACTTAAGACACCAAAGTACCTTTGCCCCGACTAGTCTTTGTAAATTACAACCATCTTTGCATTCAAAGCACTCTCTTGCCCAACAATTTAAGCCATTTTGATTTCAAATGGTAAATAAGCAAAACTTCCTTTGTTTGGCAAGCAGGGTTTAAACTTTGCCCCTGTCAATGCAGTGGATACTGCTCTGGTGGTATCCTGTGACCAGCAGAAGTTGTTCATGGCACCTGACAAAAACATTTCTGTTTTGATGTCTTTCCATATCAATATGTTCAAATACCTGATGGAGTGGAGTAGTACAACACATAAGAATAATCTCACTGATACTCAGGGACAGAAGAGGCAACAGACATAGATTGGAAATACAGGAATTTCTATTTTTTACTGGGGAATGTTTACACTGAAATAAATTGCTCAGAGAGGTTGTGGAGTCTTCTTACTTAGAGATATTCAAACTCTAGATGAACACAATCCTGGACAACCTGCTCAAGCTGACCCTAGGAGGGGATTAGATAGAAGATTTCCAGAGGTTTCCTCCTCAAACTTTTTGTGATTCTATGCCCACAGAAATACCAACTTTTCTGAACCATCCCAATTAATCTTTATCTAATCTGACAGGGCAGCTATTTTCTTTACAAGTCAATTATGGGGTGTCAGCCTTCATAGTGTGGATGACATTCAGCTGCTAAACATAGATATCTGTGGCTATTTAAGGCACCATGGGGTATTCAAAACAACTGATTAGATAACTGAATGTTACGGCTCTGTTTTATGAAAGACTTTTAGAGGACTCATGTCCTTGTAGAGTAACAGATGGAGGCCAAGAGGCCATCACAGTGCCTGAAAGCATTTAATTATACTTTGCAGGATGAATGCAGCTACTTTGTAATGTTCAAGAAATGTCCAGGTCATTTTGACCTGAGCCAGATATGAACTAATAATCTAAGCAGGGAACAGACATTGCATTGGCCTTCTCTGGTCAATACATTTTAGTCACTTGTGTTTTGATTCATCCCATCATTAGACATCTATGGTCACTCTGTGCTGTAAATGACAGAGAAATAAACATTCTCAGGGTGCTATTCATCTAACTTGTTCTAAGTGTATGGGATAAACATGTGATTCATGGGTTACCTACATTCAAGTTCCTGCTCTGATGGGTTCTCATCTGTTAAAGCCAGGGAGAAGATATTTCATGATTTATGAGGCAATATTTCCTCCATATCATAGCCACAACTGCCTCACACCTTCAACATTCACCTTCATTATATCACCTTCAGCACTCACCAGAAACATGACACTTGTCCTGTGTGTTCTGCAACTCTGGAATTATAAACGAGTACATGCGAATTCAAAACCTTCTGGTTTCCTTCCTTTCTCAGCTAAAGATTCTCAGTAACCAGTTCGAAAGACACTTGGATGTGGAGGATATGACTTAAATTTTAACACAAGTAGACAATTGTATCACACGGACAGGATCACTGTCCTCAGCTGGCAGATACTGTGCCTGTCTTTCATGAACATGATCCCTGTGGGAAACATAGCTCCCATACATGATCACCGTGGACTAGGACCTAAATTTAAAGTAATTGAAAGACAAGTCAATGCCCACAGACTTTACTAATCTAGATTCCAAGGCTAGGTAACCTTGCTTAGGAGAATAAAATGAAAATGGAAAGAGAAATGAATTCTCAGTCTCACTTCTGAACCCTAGGTACCATTTGAGTGTGGTCCATTAAAAGCGTCAATCAAACCCCCCATGGTTGTTTTACTGTTCAGCAAGAATATTTGGAAGTCTGGAAAATCAACAATACCCAGCTGTTTCTCCAGCAGGCTGGCCATATATTTCAAATGACAGCACTGCATAGGTATGTACATCAATGTCTAAGAGAACAGATGGCTTTATGTGTGTGGCCACTTTTATGCAACTCTCTCCAATTCAGTCAAAAGCCATGTAAGAAGACTGGATGCAGACCTCCTAGCTGTGCTGTTTTCAGAAGGGTCTTCTCAGAGTACAGCTGCAGTCAGTCAGCTCACAGGAATTGATGTTTGTTGGGTATCAGTTTTGTTTCCCATAAAAAATACAGTACAAAATCCTGGGCTGAGCCAACAGTAAGTCACAGTGTATCACAGTATGTTTGTCTTAAGGGACATCTTCCAGTTCTCTGATCCCTCATTTTATGCTCTTCTTCACAGGAATGCTGATGTGCTGCAGCCCACAGGACTGAGGACACCTTTGTGCTGGGTTTCCTTTCAGAGGGTTTGTGAAGGAAAGAGAAGGGTGGCATGTTTTCTTCCCTAAATTCAGGAGGCTTCAAGCTCTCAGAGTGACATGCTCCAGATAATTGACTGACTCTATTTTCTCCCTCTCACCTTCCATCTGCTCATTTTCCTTAAATTCCATTCAGATTTCACCAGTGCCTTAGGGCTGCTCATCTCCCTGTTATTCATTCCCTTTACAGAACATTATAAGTAGTTTTTTAAATCATACTCAAGAATATCTGTGCTGACAAGTTCTGAGGGACATTTCTTTCTCTGCCTTTCTCCTTCTGTCTGACTGTAGAGGGGGGTGCAGCACCTCAGAGTGTGCTCTGCAACACACATCACTCAATCGTATGGCTTCACCGGGTGGGAAAAACAAGGCTTCCTCCTTGGTATCACAGAAACAGTGCAGATGTACAGATGTGAAGTAATTGTGGCAAAAGGTAACCTTTGGTTACTGAAAGGAAATGCTCCCCAGGAGGAGTGGGCAGATGAAACAAGCAACCTGCTCAAGTGCACAACCCCAATGCAGCAGCCATGGCATGTGGTTCTCTGCCCAGGCTCACAAGCCCTGCGCTCAAATCTCTTGCTAATATAATTTTACAACTTCTACGCCGGTGTTGGCACACAGCTCTGCATTAAGGCAGCAGAGGATTGTGCCAGAGACCTGCCCAGAGGGGCAACTTTGGTACACCAACCACAGCACTGCAAAGAGATGCAGCAGCCCCAGTGCCCAGGGGCCCATGTGGGCTGGGAATGGCCCACTGGCACGATGAGTCAGGGACAAGAGCAGTATGAAAACTGGCATAAATAATCTTGCTGCCAAGGCTCAACCCTCACAGCAGTGGTGCCAAACTGCTGCACTTCCCAAGTGGAAGCTGACCTTGTGGCCACTGTGGCAGCTGTGACCATCTTTCTCCCTGGTGCTGAGCACACCCTAGTGAGAGGTCGCTGTCTCACGAAGGAGGCAACTGCTGCAGAGTGAACCCCAGCATAAGACCCCTCATCCTCCCTGCACCCACCAGTTCTCTCCATGCCCCTTTGCTCCTAAGAGCTGGCCACAGCTGCTTCCCTCCACATAAAACCCCGAGCACAGCTCGCTGCAGGGTGTGCACAAAGAGGGATAGGAATGACACTGTACCACATTTGACTCTAACCATGGCCTGATTGTCTAAGCAGCCAGTCCTCACCCGTCCCTTAGTCCACACTGCTCTTCAAGGATCCATTGTGTATCCTTTGGCATTTGCTGTAAAAACAGGCTTCTCATGGGCTATGACAAGTTCTCAGCTTATGGCAGACCCTCTGAATTTTATAAACATACAGAAATGCTTCAGTATTTGAGACATTATATATACGCTCTAATGTCTTCAGGCCACTGAGACCCAGATGGGACCAGAGCATATGCAGGGCAAATGCAGCCAGATTCCTCTGGCAGGACTTGTCCAACAGCCATGGTCTATGCCATCAGCCTTGGAATTAGAGTGTATATCTGAGCCTTTTTTCATCAGTGTCTGATATCTCCTGCTTCCTAAATGTTCTGAGCTTCTGTGTCAAGATCTTGCCTCAGTCCAGAGTAGAGGAAAAGCATGGGTGGGAACTTTTCCTGTCCGTTTCCTTTCTCTGAGGTAGACTGAGTTTTCCACATGCTTTTTTTTAGAAGAATAGGAGCGCCAACTTCAGCTAGGAACCCTTAGTCATTTGGAATGCAATATGCCACATGGTAAGCCTAGTCATAGGATCAAACAAAGACAACACTGCAGCAGCAAACACCAATTTACATCAGATTCAGCAGAGTTATTATGAAGTGGGCAGAATTTGATATTAAAAAAAAAGGATTTCAGGCCAGGTAATGAAAAAATTTCTTCTCACATTTTACAAATATTTACACATGAACTTGTCATGATCACTCATGCTTTTCCTACTTATCCCCATTTCCTTGCCCACCAACATCTCTGTCTAGCCCAACAGCTTCCTTTCTTGAGACAATCCAGTCCTTTACTCCTGCCTTTCAGTCTGCCTTTTTTAGCTTCCATTACAGTGACTCCAGTTCTCAACATCTCAACCAAATCTGCCACTGGGTCATGGTCTCTTCACTGCTGTGTGGCAATAACAGGGAGGACAGAGCACTAAGAGGAAAGGGGTTCAGTCTTTCTACTTCCCCATCATACATCAAAGATTTCCTGTCCTCCAGAAGAGCAGCACTACAGCATGAAAGCAGCCCTGCAGATGTACTATTTAGAGTGGAAAGTCAAGCACCACCCCAGTGTGAAAAGCCAAAATGTAGGTTGTGGAAGCAGCAGTCACTTGGCCAGGCATGCATGGATCTTGAGACCCATGCATTGCACCCTGGCCTCAGGAGCACACTCTGTTCTTTCCCAGGGGGCTCCTTCCTCCCTTGGTGCTCAGCATACACAGTGCTGTGCTAGTAAGTGGCTTTTTATTTTGCTTTCTTGTGGTGATTCAGTGTGTGGCTCTGTGACACATTTGCTGTATATTAGTCCAAGCCTTCTCTGAAGATAGCCTTTTTTAATTCTCTCCTGAGCTTTTCTGTGGAGTTTATCAATGCAGTACTTGTGTGCCTCCTAAATGCTCATTTCTTTACTGCTGTAGCACGACTGTGAGAGTTAGTTTTCTTTTAATTTTCATTTTGCACATGGAGAGCAGTGAGATTAGGGTACAAGTATTCCTCTAATGGAGTGCCAAAGGTCTGATTTTTGCAGAGCCTTCAGCCTTAAGTGGCAGCTTGTGTGTTCAAAGCACATGCCCCATGGATTTCTGTTACAGGCAAATACTGAATATTTTTGGAAATTAGACCCCAAAGTCTATAGCTTGACAGGTTGAAAATAAGCAATGTGCAATCTCACCATCTGCGTAAAGTTCAGCTTAAGCTACTCGCCAGGCTGACACAGGGGCTAAGGGGAAGAGGGAGAGCAGGATTTGCTTCTCAAGGGTTGCACCCAACAGATTGGACCCGGTCTCCATCAGCCATTTGCTTGCCCACCAAATGTGTGTCCTAGCCCATCTGCTTCCAGTCCCTTGTGCCTTAGTCGTCTTTCAGTCTGCCTTGTGGCTCCCATCCCAGTGACCCAAGTCTCCAGTACCCAGATGGGTCCAACACTAAACCCTCTTCTGTCCAATTCTCCTGCCACCAGCAGGGAGGATAAAGCCCTGCCAGCATAAGGCGTCAGTCCTCCAAATCCTGGCTCCATGTCTTGCCATAGATTGGCCTAGTGCAGGGACAGGAGTGACCACAAATTGTAATTATGAAAGCCCTCTACACCCCATGGCCCTGGCAGGAGATGCACATTGTGGGCATTGAACCGTCAACCCAAACTGAGCAAGTTTATTTATGTTGGGAGGACAAGCTAAAGCATGAGGCAATTCGTGGGGCCATTAAATGCTAAAATTAAATATGTTTCTACAGGACATGTGTGAATTGCCCTTTCAAAGGCTTGTAACTCAGCCAGATGTAGGTGGATTTTTCACAGGACAGCAAAAGACATAAGCAGTGTAAGACCATTTGTTTTATTAAGTGTCATGTCTCTAATCTAAACTACTAAACTTTTGGCAAATTTATAGCCAGCTGAAGACATAATTTACAACACAATATTTCAGGCAGCCTGAACAGCACTGGTTCTGCCATTCCCACCTCTAGCCTGGGTTTCTGCACCCATGCACTGAGAATTGAGTGCTGCCAACAGATTAAATGAGACCCACACTGTCAACCTTCCCAGAGAGCAGCGGATTTCCTGCCTCATCCCAGGGCATCCCTGGGACCCATAGTACCAAGCTACCCATCCCTCCTGCCCTTGGTTCAGCTGTAGCTCTGCAGCCCACTGGGCTTCCCTCACTACAGGTTCCTGAGGATATTTGGCTCCCCTGTAGCCTCCTTAGGACCTGCTAATGTGCCAGATGCACCAGTTGCTTTCCATTTCTTTCTGATGTATTTGCTGTATTCTGTTTAAAAGTCATAAAACTGTTCAACAGCTAACAGTCTATATTACTAGATAATGTATGCATTACATGATGTGCACGTCTCTGTGACTCCTGCTTTACTGCCAATACGTGTCTCATTCATCTGCTGTGTATGGGGGAAGCATTTCTGCAGAAACATTCAAAAATCCTCCATTGTTTGAAATAATTTATAATAAAATAGTGAATGTAAGCCTTGCATTGCAGATCTTGTGTATTATAGAGCTATTTATTTGCTATTTATTTTTTCCCTTTTCCCCCAACACAAGTATAAATGCACCCCAGTTACAAGCAGATCAACCCAGGTGCCATCCATGGGCAGTGGGAAGTGTTCACACATTTTCATACTGATTTTTATTTGCTGGTATTTTACTACTTCTGCAGTAAATTGGTGCTGACTGTGAACCGGCATAAAACATGACCCATAAAAGCAGAAACATATGGTGAAGGAACATTAAGGTCACACTAAGGATAACAACTAGAAAGGTCTGCCTTGCACAGCCCAGCTGGGCATATGGAAAAACAAGTCTGAATAAATAAAAACCTTACATAAGTCACCCCCATGAACGGCCTCTTTTGGTTCTAAAACTGTTCCAGTCGGCATTAGTGTGGACCAGTTGTAATATCCTTCTTTTTGGAAGCAGGATCCCATTTCTGAGGAAGAGCAATTAGTTTCAGTAGTGAATTCATTTCACTATCAGAGCTTTTGAAAACACACACATCAGGAGGCAGTAGTGGCTAAACCCTCATCTTCTTTCACTCTAATCTGGGACATAAAAATCCACATGCTCCAACTCAATATCATGGGGCAATAGGGCAATGCATTCCAACAGGATTTCTCCAGTGCATTTTCAAAATGCATAATGTGGGGACTTTTGATGAGCCACTACTCAGGCCATTGAGTCTTTGGGTGCTCAAGTCTTGTTAGGAAACAGCCTCAAATTGTGCCAGGAGAGGTTTCAATTCGATATTAGGAAAAAATTTCTTTACTGAAGGGATTATAAACATTGGAACAGGTTTCCCAGGGAAGTGGTGGAGACACCATTCCCTGGAGGTATTTAAAAGATATGTAGATGTGGTGCTTAGGCACAAGGTTTTCATGGTGGATTAATGTTGGACTTGATGATCTTGAAGTTCTTTTCCAAAAGTTTCTAAATTATTCTACAGTTCTATGATTCTTTAAATTTTTTTTTTTATTTCTACATCAGAAAAACATAATGGTGTCTTACTGCACAGATTGTACCTGTTCATAATTGCTGTACTTGTCTCTACTTTAAACGTTTTACCTTAACTCTGAATTTACATTCTCTGATAAAATTTACTTAGTGCTAGTAATGCTCTTGCAAACCATGTTATCCCAAGAATAATTTTTAACCCCAAATTTGAATAAAGTTGTCATTAATTACATTTTGATTAAATAAGTTTGATTAAGCAAGCCAGGTTGTTTAGCTAGAATATATATCTAGTTGTTAGGTAAATTTTTCTTTCTCTGCAAGGCAATTTTAAATTTCAGTAGTTTTTCAAGCCTATTTGCACTGGCAGCAGGCTAAAAGTTAGTGCTCTTTTGATGCCTGGGAGGGCAGAGAAGGAACATTCAGCTCCCAGGCTGTGCTTGGTGCCCGTGCAGGGAACAAGCAAAGGCAGAGAACAGTCTTCATCACTTGGACTGAAGATCAAGATCAGACATCAAGAATTGACCCAGATGCAGCTTAAGAAGGGCAATTCTTGTAAAGAAAAGTGAGTCACAGAGAGGGAACATGCTGCTGCAACTTACTTGTTGCTGCTGGACTGGAGTGTAAGAGCAAGGGTGACACCGGAGAATAAAGGAAACTTCAAAGAACAGAACTCTTTCACATCTTCCCCAGTCACTGAATCCATCCCTTCATGTGGTTTTAGGTACCCACTGGTTTTAGGTACCCAAATAACTACAGACGTGGATCTCCTACCCTTGGGAGAATGGGGCTAAAAAAAAATTGTGCCTTATTGGCACAGTGATATGCTGCGAGCAGTCTCTGACTCTAACTGCTAGGCTTAACCACCCACCATAACTATTCCTCAAACTGCACGCCCAGTTAAAATCTCCAGCTGTCCCTAAAAACAACACCTCATCAACAAAAGCCAGCAGGAATGCCTCAGGCAAATGCTTTGCTTTTGTGTGAGCTCCCGGTTGACTAAAGGCTTCCTGACCACCAGAGACCACAGAAGACTTAGCGACAGCTGAAAGGGAGGTGATATTCTTCCCCGTGCTCCAAATTTTTGCACCATTTACGTTGCTCTGAAACCCCAAAGCTGTAAAGGACAGGATTCCTGGATGGATGCAGACCCTTCAGAAGAGATGGCATAAGACAGGGGAAGGGTCTGTTGCCATTGCTGTTCCCAGGACTGTCCAACGGATGCAGCCAGGCTCTCAGATTAAACTAAGTTTCCTGTATTAATGCTGGTTCGCATGTTTACTACCTTGCCTATTTCAGACTTCACTAAGCTGAATCTTAATAAACATACATTCAGAAGGGATTTTTTTTTATTGTTGTGTCCCCCTCCCTCCCCCC
>VWZN01018889.1:94958-168658 GCA_013396955.1 Regulus satrapa | reverse complement strand
TTTTTTTTTTTTTTTTTTTTTTTTTTTTGCGTGGCATAAATAATGGGACGACCGCTGCTCCTGTGTGCAAATACGCTTCCAAGGAGAGGAGAGGAGCCTGTCTCTCTGCTGTGAAGGGAGATTCTGATGAAGCCGTCCTCATCCTGTGTGTGTTCCTAACCCCTACAGCTCAGCATGAAAAGCAGAGTATAATCAGGTCTCTTCCTTCAGGGCTTTGGCTCTGGGACCCAGGCAGGTTCCTTCCCCCCACAATTAGCACAGGGTATCCTGGGGCTTACTCTCGCCTTCCTCCCGAGCATCAGAGATTGAGCACAGCTGGTGAGAATACGAGTAGATTTCTGAGATGATATGAAAAAAATCCCCTTATATACCTGCCTTGCAGAGCTTCTGTGCTGCTTCAAGGTCAATTTTTCCCCCAGATTTAGCAATATGTATGCATACACCAACCACCTTCTGCAATGCAGGGCAGATCATCAGCACTCTCCATGGTGTTTACCCATGGATTGCCCTGGCAGTCATCTAAAGCCATGGCAGGGCAATGTTTGTAAGCAGCCACAGGCATTAAAATTATATCCTTTTTCTTTTGCTATACGGTGGAATAAGCCACTTCTACCTCAGAGAGGTCAGTTGACCTGAAATAATTACAATTCTGCATATTGGATGTACTGTAAAGGATTATTGGGCAATCAGGCCAGCACACAGGAGGACAAGCAGTGTAACATCACAGGGTGATCCCTTTTTAAATCCCAGTAAATGATCAACTGAGCTTTTGAGACCTCACCTGGTCTGGGGTTCTTAGCCCAAGGAAGATGTCAACCTGTAAGAGTGAGTCCAGAGGAGGGCCAAAAAGATGACCGGAGGACTAGAGCACCTTTCCTACAAAACCAGACAGAGAGAGCTGGGGCTGTTCAGCCTGGAGAAGGGAAGGCTCCAGGGAGACCTCATTGTAACCTTCCAATACCCTAAGGAGGCTTATAAAAAGGAGGCAGAAGACTTCTTGTCTAGGCAGATAATGACAGGACAAGGGAGAGAAGGCTGGTTTAGATGTTAGGAAGAAATTATTTTCTTAGATGGTGCTGAGGTGCTGGATCAGAGAAATCATGGATGCCCTATCCCTGAAAGTGGTCACGGCCAGGTTTAATGGTGTCCTGAGGAACCTGATTTAGTGAATGGTATCCCTGCCCATGGCAGAGAGATTTGACCCAGATGACTTTGAAGGTCCTTTCCAAACCTAACCATTCTATGATTTTGTTCAGTGATTCTGTGGTTCTATAATTCTCTTTAACAGGTTGCCCTGTTGGGGTATTCATTTTCAATAAAGAAGAGTGTATTTCCACTGCTTTTCATGAGAGTTTAGGATGCAGATCTGACTGAGATAAAGTACTGCAGTGCTGCATGTTGCAGTGACTTCAATTGACTGCTGAGAAATTGCTGCAGAGAGCCTGAGCCCACCTAGAAAAATACATACACTGATGGAAGTGCAAAGCCCAAAGTGATGTTCTACCATGCGATAATCAAAAATTGTGGTTTACAGCAGACCAGGGCCATAAAATGCCCATCTCATGCAAAATTCACAATTTCAGTTGCCTTCCTCACAAGGTGAATGAAGATTTTAAGATTTTGAGTTTTTCACAGATTATTCTTTAAAAAACAAACAAAACAAAAAAGTAAGCACGCAAACGAAAAACAAAAACCTATTACAACCTGGAATGTTCCATATTTGCCTTTATTTATTTATTAATTTATCACTAATTCTATATTTGTCAAACTGGCTGCCAACCAACAAGTTGTATAGAGAAGGAAGGAGTTTTGGTCACCTTTGCTCTTTGGGAGTAAATTGCCACAGTTGTTCCCAGGCTGTACTGTAGCAGCCAATGTCAGTGTAGAAAATCCAATGTGAGTTTGAAGCACACGAAAGCAAAGAAATGAAAGATCTGAAGCAGGGGAATAACTTTAAGACACAGAGATTTATACTGACCTGAAAAAGAAAAATTGTTTTGCCTTCTTGCTGGAATGCACAAATTATATTAATCATAATTTTTAGTGAGAAACATCAGTCACTCTTCATTTTCAAGGGAGAATATGTATTTTTTAGAACATGTTGACCAGCTTTAACAATACCAGAGAGGTCCCAATACTGAGAATTATAGGAACCAGACAGAGGTTTAAGCTGGCAGTCTGCCTCTAGAATAAAGGAGCAGAATGCACTTTCCTGTACAGAAAATTATTATTATGTCCACTTAACATAGATTGTTGAGTCTATAAACTAGATTATATTTTACACATCTGTGTTATAGGAAAGCCCTTCATATAACAATTTTATTTAAAGGCAATTGCTTTCTTTTAATTTTGAAGGTACACTCAGAAGTGCACAAAGACCCTTGAAAAGGAAACATGATGGTCAGAAAAACCCCAACAACCAAAAAACTTTTTTTTGTGTGTGTAACTTTCTGCTAATTTTTCGTTTCTTGCCCTATTAAGCACATTAAGTTCAATTTGACCTTCATCCCTCAGTCCACCTGCATTTGTAAGGCTGTCAATTAGAACAAGGACAAAGACATATTAAAAAAAAAAAAAGCACCACAAAGAAATTTGATATGGGAATCATCCAGACACTGTTTGGAACTGCAACATACTAATTTTGTAGAAGTCCCTAATTAGAGCAGAGCTATCTTGGAAAGAAAAGCTCCTGTCTGGAGGTCTGCCTTGCACTGCTCCAGGAAGATGTATGAGACATTTCCCACACCCCACTTACTGTCTCTGCTGCTTTCCCTGGGGCAAGGTGAAAGTAGCTGAAATTGATTTTCTGCTGGAGAGCTTTTGCTTTTAGGAATTCTCTTTTGATTTCTCATGTCTTGTGATTCCTTGGGAAGGTGTATTTTATAATGAGGTACATTTTTTGGAGTCTACTGTGAAATGGACTCTGGGATCATGGAGCCTTTTCTTAACCTGATTCCTTGTCAAAAATACCCAATCCTGAGGATATATTTGGGTTTTATTCCAATGTTATAAATGAAATCTAGTACACATGAATTGGTCTAATTATTTTTGGGCACTGCCATCTTCTCTGAAAACAAGGCTGGACATACTAGCACGTTGCTCAGCAATGAAATTGCAGAGTAAATAAGCACATCCAACCCAATCCTAGTCAAGCTAGTCTGCTCCTTAGCAATAGCAGGGAATAACAGAATCACAGAATGGGTAAGGCTGGAAGGGACCATATCTATCAGGCCAACCTCCCTGCTCAGGCAGCCTGGACAACACAGGATTGTGTCCAGTCAGTTCTTGAGTGTCTCCAGTGAGTGACACTCCACAACCTCTCCAGGCAATCTGTTCCAGTGCTCACACTGGAGTAAAGAAGTTCTTCCTCATGTTTAGGTGGAACTTCCCATGCATCAGTTTATACCCATTCCTTCTTGCTCTATTGAACTTGCTGAGGAAGCATCTGCCCCTTCGTTCAAGCCATTGATGAATAAGTTTAACTGAACCTCATGCTCAAGGTAATTTCTTTCTAACTACATTAATTGACATCATAGACCAAAGACCTGAGCTCAAAATCCATATTACAGCATATTTATAGGTTACAGAACGTCTGAATTTTGAGAAATAGGCATTTTAAAATACTTTCATAACCTTCACCCTTTGTAATCAGAAAACCAAGCACACACCTCAATGAACTTCTATCTCAGCCCTACTTGCCCTATTTGCTACAAATCTAAATATAATTCCCCTTGAAAGAAAATAATTTCCCCCAGATTCAGGAAGGTATCAGTCATAAACAAAACTGTTTAAAGTGAAATGTCACGTAAACTGAAGATAAAAACTTCTTCATCCCTGTGCACTTATATAATCAGTCCCCAAGGTGGATTAAAGCTCCTATAGATCATATTAATAGTTCAGGAAGATTTTATTAATAGTTCAGTGATAGTTTCTCCATGGAGAATTTCCATGAGTGTGTGATTTTAATGGATTGGCACAATAAGGGAAGGAGGATTTCTGCTCTTCATCTCTTCAGCTTCAGATCCAAATTCAGCCTTCTAAAGAGTGACAGTGCTTGAAAGTTCTTGTTCCCTGATTTTATGGCTTTGTCAGATACTGGATAGGCTGTGTCCATCAACAACCTGCTTCTGAGCATGTTTGAATTAATTCCATGTAATGCCCCAGCTATGGACAGAGTGGGCTATTGAATAGGGCGTATTAGGCAAGAAGGCAAAGTGTTCTCCCACTGCCACAGCCTCAGCTTCTAATTTTAATGCAGCTCCTAAGAGATGGATGTTTAGTTTGGCAGGAGGCAGGCAGTGGGAGGCAGGGCTAGGGCCATGAGGACACCTCTACAAGAGTTCCCTGGGGCTGCAGGAGCTGGGGCTGCTCTCCCTCACTTTCTGCAGTGCCTGCACTGATCCCAGGCACGTCTCAAATCTCCACCCTGGCAAGTTGCTTGTCTTTCCGTTATCTCTTTTTGCTCCCCTGTGTTTTTGAAGAGATGGGAATGCAAAATTAATGTTGCCAGTGGCAGTAATTGCAAATCATTTGCTTCTACCTTGGCATACCCTCAGAGTACACAGGGCTTGAAAATAGCTGCAGAGTAGGGGGAAACCAGTAAAAAGAAGAGACGTTAGTGCTAGCAGTCTGGCAATCCTGAGCTGCTTGAATATGACCATAAAAATAATTCTTGCAATTGTGAAGAATTCATTGATTTTGGGTAAGGTGTAGCTGTAACTCCTCACACCAAAATGCTCTCTTTTCTTTGAAGCACATAATAGCAAAGGATTGGAGCAAAATCACAGGAAATTGTGAGTTCTTCGCTTATTTTTACATCTCATGCCCACATACGTGGATGAGGATGCTCTGAAGTACTTCTGTCAGAGAGACAGAACTGAAAAATGAACACTGGGATACATTCTCCTAGACATTTTTTCACTATGTTTGTTATCTCTCCTGCTACACTCAGTAACTTTTAAAATTCAGTCATTTGCAGTGGGTTTCTCTCAGTCACACTAGTGAGGTCCTACAGAGCATCTGTTCATGGGTGTTGGCAGATGGCACCAATAAATCAGGTTATAGAACACAGATTTGCTCAGTAAACTTTGATTTGTCCTGATAGAATCATGCTGGTATGTCATCTGGTCTAACAGAATAAGTTATAACCTTAGGGCAAAAGGGGGATTTCTTCACTACCTTTTTGCAAGAAACACTTTACTGAACCAGCTCAGAATAATTTAGGAACAGAAAATTTCCCAGAAGCAGTAACTGTTGGATTGACACCATGTCCCGGTGCTGCTTTTTTGCTGGCATGTACCCCTCTTTTACACACTCTTGCTCTATTGAACTTGTCCCTCCAGAAAAAAAAAAACAAAAAAAACAAAACAAAACAAAAATATAGATGAATAAATTATATTGATAGAGAAACAGCAGGTTCATTCAGGGGGTTGGTTGAGGAGGTTCACAGGGAAGAGAGGAATTCAAAATGAGATTAGAAAGTAAAACTGAGAGCACTGAGACACTAATTAGGATGTAACCCATGCATGTGTGCAACTGGGGTGCTGCAGTTTGCTCTAGATTAGGTCATATTAGGTAAGGCCAGATCAGGATGCTTCTGGTGGAGCAAGAAGAGTGACAGTCACCCACTAAGCTAAGGAGGGGTAGTTTGGGTCACAGGCAGCCTAGGAAGGGACATGAATTAGCTGGAGGCTGTTTTTCAGTTTAGGAACTTGGTATGATCTGTGCAGCCAGTTCCAGCAAACCAGGCTACATTGTCTCCAGTGCTCTGATTTTTGGTGTGAACTGTAGCTCAGAAACCTGTTTATATCCATCTTTCCTAAAGCAGGGTGACTGCAAGCTGAGTTGCTTCTATTCCTGTATCTCAGTGAATGTGAACGTCTGAAATTAGTTGTGGGGAAAGGAAAAAGCAGCAGGAAGATCATCAAAGTGAAAGCAGTTTTGGGCTTAATTATAAATGGCAAAATGTGCTGGGCACAGAGCAAGCCTGGCCTGGAGACGTGCTGGGTGAGCGCAGGTGCTGCTGGCTAAAGTGTGGGATGTGTCCCACTCCCTGCCACACCAAGCCCTTGGCCAGGTGTAGCCTGTGAGCTTTGGTTGCTCATTCAAAATCACCATCACAATCAAGTCCCCACACAAGCTCTAGGTGACCAAGAACAGTGACCTCCCTCCAATCCGTTTTCCCTGACTGTGGGAGATAAAGTGGCGTGTTTTACCTCCCCTTGAGCTGTTGGTGGGTGTTTGTGGGTGTGAGTTGCTCTCAGTTTTGGGGGTGTGGTAAATAAGAGGGTTTCTTTTGTAGCCAGATTTTAATGCAGGGCATTCTGAGGTAAAATGCCCACCAGCAGAATGAGCACTTCCACCAAAGAAAGTAACAGCATTAAGACAGCTGTAATGAAGGAGCATCCTAAGTCCATAGCACCTAGAAAAGAAACTACTCAGGACCACTGGGATTGAAAGTTTGGGGTTGAAAACCTGACCCCAAAAATGTTCCATTTTAAATATACACTTTTTGAAAAATAATAGAGAGAATAGGGATTTTATTTGAAAGTAATTTTTGAGACTTAAGCCTTAAACAAAACGAAATAGTACCATTAACTGTCGTAAAGAACACCACTGTTTCCTTTAGCTGATCTTATTTGAAGCTCTCTCTTAACTATTCCTATTTCCATCGACAGGCTTTGCACTGATCCTGAAGTAGATCTGCAGGACCCTGTGATTAAAAGCGCAGGGAGTAAAGGAGTTAGGGCAAAGAAGATGGCACTGAGGCAAATACAATAGCATTTAAGAGGCTGTTGAAAGGAATGGGTTAAGCACATACAAAGTCACTCATGAAAAGCAGAACATACATTGCCTTATTTCTTGTCCAGTACAGAGATTTTAAACAAAAAGCCCTCTACAGAGACTGTCTCTTTAGATATGGGTTGTTATGCTGAGATTCTCTATGCTGTGTATGGAAAACATTTATTCTATATTTTTCACATTGTCACTTGCATATATATATATATATATATATATACACACACACATACATACCACACACAGATACATATATATATGTATATACATTTGCTCTCTGCTGAAATAGCTGTGTCTGAGCAAAGGGCAGTGAAGGCCAAACTGCCATGGTGAGGACAAATGCCCACAGCATTAGTTAAAGTCAGCCAAAGAAAAGCAATTAAAAAGGTCTAGTGGCACTTGCACTGCTTCTCAGGAGACCTATTGACTCTGCAGAGAAGCTTTTCATCTTTGCCAATGGAAGCACCAAGGTATTAAACAGAATTCCTAAAGTCGCATTACACTTGGGTTGTGATTGAAAGCTGATGATGGAGAAAAGGAGATTTTGTTATTTATAGTGCCAGGCAACCTATTTGGTGCTGAACAGAAGTCTGATCTAGCCTGGCTTGAACAATGCGTGGAATCATCTTAAAAGCAGCATGGAAAGGAGATTATAAACTATCATTGTGATGAGATTATAACCTAGCATGGTCGGAAGAAAATGATCAAGCAATTTTTTTATTTGCAATTGTTGACTGACTAAAAAAAAAAAAAAAAGTATTTGGTGGAAATTATTCCTTTTCCAGTAATTATCTTTATATCTAGTAAAATCATTCTTTGTGTTGACTCCTCCATACAAGTCCTTGTAGGTATCAGAGGTTCTTAGCCCTCTTTTTCTCAGAGCTATCTGTTAAAAAAGAGCAAGATTCCTGTCTTATTGCACTAAGAATTTTGTATTTTGCTCTAATTTGTTTGAGATTGAAACCTCATTTTAAAATTCAAAGTTTCCCTTCACCTAGCACCTGCACAATCCCTTTTTAGAACTATTTTTGTGGTCCCTGTCAACTTCAACAAATGTCCCATGGTGATAAGGGTCTCACGGTGAAGATATTTTTTTTCAATTTTTTATTCTCTTTCAACAGTGTGTGCATGAACATTTGTGTGTTTGTGTGTGTGTGTGTGTGTGTGTGTATGTGTGAGAGCCAACTCCTTGAGCTACTTTGTCTTAAAGGGAGTCAAAATGCTCAATGCCTGTGCAGTGGGAAAGATCCAGCTCTCGGTGGGTGCAATATGAGGCAACTCACACTGCATCAGATAAACACCTGATAGCAGCAACACCTTTGCCTCATGTACAGACTCTTATTGTCCAGAGCAACAGAAGTCTGAGGACAAAACCCCCACCCTCTTGTTTTTGGCATGATTCAGTCTCTATCCTTGTTCCAGTCTCTGAGTGAGATTGCTCTGCTGTTTTATCTTTTCATGCTGAAGGGAAAATAGTTTTGTGTATTTGTATTTCACAAAGTCTGACATAGTCACCAGACTGATTTAACAGGAACAGACCAATGTGTCAGGTCTGCAATAAAATATAATCTCTTCATGTCTGCCCTTTTGTGATCTCTTTCTCTCAGTATTTTTTTTTTTAATAACAGAGCAGTGCCTTGGTAATGAGAAACCTGACCATAATTTAATGTCCTTGAAATAAGTTTTGATAATAATAAATTTTAAAAAAGAGTAATGTGGAACGATTTAAAGATACATTGTGGAAAAAATATTTTTAGGAAAGCTATTTTTACAATATCAAACTGCAAGTTTCATGACATTTTCAACAACATGCATTTAAGAAGCGAGTTAGGAAGCCCATCTTCCCAGTGAAGAGCCTTGTACTATGCAGTACAAAGAACAGATGCTTTTCACTGATGTTTTTCCCCTATGGTTATGAAAGCAGGCATTGCTAATAGCACCTACAATAGCTAAGATTATCTGATAGTCTGACTTTTCACTGTAGTTATAAATTTTGGGCCCAAAATTTTCAACAGGGAGCCAGACATTTTTTTTTTTGGGAACAGTGTGGAAGGCTGGGGGTGGGATGACAATTTTACCATGGACTAAGAGAGAAAAAACATTCTTTTCTGCACTTCAAAATATTTCTATGATTATTTGAGGGTGGAGATTTAAATCTCAGCTTTGGGAGCATGGACCTAACCTTTCACAGAAGTTTTTCCCAGCACCTGTGGCTTTAATGACACAGAGAGAATTTGCAACTCCGTGAATGTGTGTGTCCAAACTCACTGAAGGAAGTGCAGAGGCTGCTTCATAAGCTGTCTAGTCACAGCCATACCTCTCTCCTTAAAAGCTATGATCAGTCAAAACTCTTGGAGTTCATTAGCTGTGTTCTCCCAACAGAGAGTGAGGCTGCAGCCCCAACCCACGGGTGGGAGGTAGAGCTCTCCCTGCAGTGGTTTCTAGAAGAGCACTGGTCGTAAAGCACTGGTGTAGTCAGGGCCCCCTGAGGCTGCACTTTGATACTCAGATTTTTCCTTTCCTAAGTGTGTGACTTTGCCATTTCGATGTTCTTTTTGTGCTGTGCTCACCACCTAAAGCAATGCTAGGCAACAGTCAGTGCTGCTCATTGCATAATCACTCAGAATCAGGGCTTTTGTCAGTTTGGCAGCAGTAAATGTCACATAAACTTTGTACTCTTTGCTACATGAAATACATGCTTATACTCTCTCGTTTTCCACAACATCCTCCCTTCAGTTCACACTTTTTGTCCCTTTTTACCTGGCTTTACTGCCACCTTAACTCTGACTACAAAACAGCTTTAAAGGATAGCAGTAGAAAAGTGGTTTTTGATGTCTGTGTAGGTGCAAGAAAAGCAGAGCATTAACGAGTGCAATGTCTCAGTTTTTCCAGTATCATTAGCCAAGCATGGATAGCAGACTACTGGATATCCATGGACATAGTACCATGTCACTGTTCAGTCCTTTGGCATCCTGTATATTATCATCTGCTCCTTCTACAGACCCTGTAGGAGCCTGAGAGTTGTCAGTGAAGTTTACTGCCTGAGTAGTGCTTGCACTGCCTTCTCCCAAAGTTTATTCTAAATTGTGTTTTCAGGCACCACAGCATCAGTCTGCAAGCTCATGATTCATTCACTCTCTGGTTCTACTCAAATTTTCCTCTGATTTTTTTTTTTTTTCAGGGCAAAGAGCATGGAAAAAATTATCTGAATTTGATAGAACTGCAGTTCATAGGAAGGTGTGACCTCATTTCTCAGCCACCTCAGATTAAAAAGCCATAAAAATTTTCATTCTCCTCTTTCTTTTCATATTGGGTTAAAGTCACACATTAAGTACTGCTACATAAAGTCTTAAATGAATCAGGTTTTTTTCCACCCAGAGACTGGAGTATCCTCTGTCATATCTCTGGAGGTCATTAACTATGCCAGGTAGGTACAGGATAGTCTGTCTGTACCTTCTTCTTTGAAGGCTTTCCATTGAGAACTCTTCCCACCTAATTACAGGCAGCAGTGTATCCTCCTTAATAAACTCCAAGCACTGGGTACCAGTGCAAATTTGCAAATCACTTGGTGTCATTAACCTTGACTTTAGCAAGGCTTCAGGCGTGGTGGCATGTATTGTCCCTCTGGCAAATTGGAGATAATTTTTTTTTGGAGTGGTAGTGCTCAGTTCTAATTTCAAAGTTTGTCCTGCTTTAAGCTATGGATGGGATCTGATCTTCCAAACTTACTTACCCCAGGGTTCTGTGGTATTTCATATGTGAAGGTATATGTGCGTCTCAAGTTGTCAGACTGTTCCTGTCCTGTCATGTTCCACACTTAGTGTTGACAGATCACCGGTTGCTCAGGGCTTTGGGTTACAGATTCCATTTTAAAGCTGAAGCTTCTATTATTATCTTTATAATATGCCACAGAATCTATTATAGAAATGGGCAGGAAGGTAAGGCTTATTTATTATCTGCTTTGCTGCAAAGCCCATGTTATGAGCATAAATGACAGCAATAAACAAAAGAAAATAACCTGTTCAGACCAGAAGGAAATCTATATCACTAACTCCCTGCACTGAACAGTTGTTACAAGAATGAAGGATTTCCTTGCTATTAGGAATGTGACAGGTGAAGAGAAGTTATCAGAAAAGCTGCGTTCCCTATTAGCTGCTACAGAATGTTGCATGAGTGCAATGCATATTAATCCCACTTAGGTCCATCAACTCAATTAAAACCTCCCCATTATTGAAATCTATAACTGGCACAGAAAGGTATCTGAGCTTAGTAAAGAATGTTCATTTATGCTGTTCACTGGACAGCTCTCCAGTAGCACTAGGTAATTTCTGGAAGGAAGTTAAATTTTTTGCTGGATATCCAGGAATTTGAAAAATATTTGGAGATTACAACCAAGGCCAATGTTTGTCTGCAAGTGTTAGTGAGAAACTAATAGTATTACTGGATACTTTGCAGATGCTTCATCTGTGTTTTTTTTTTTTTCCTTTTTTTTTGCTTGTTTGTTTTTTTTTAAATGTTGGCAATGACACACTTTTATCATATATATATATATATATATATATATATATATATACTGTAATGTGCATGTACAGTACATCTTTGTACAAAATTTGAAGATTTGAAGATAAGGTCTACTGACAACACATTTATAATGCAGAGGTAACATTAATATATTTCTCCACTTCTGTTAGGACCTGTCTGGAAAAGTAATTTCACCACCTGTTGGTAATTAGTACCATCAGCTTCAAAATTTTAAGAATAAAAAGTTAACAAACTTTTATTTTTTTGGTCTTCCCAAATTGTCTTCTCTAGGTACTATGTTGTTTCAATTTTTAAATTGTGTCTTAGATGGACTGTGTACAGCCTGGGAGATCTCTTAAATAAGTTCTGCTATTTTAACTGATTGAGTTGTGAATGGGTTCAGACTACAAAAGTCTGCTCAGTGTGGAATCTACCACTGCATACAGCAAATTCCTCACTCAAGATGATTATTGAACAATTGATTTTCTCAATAATAAACAGCAAAAAATTTTCCTAACAGAAAACCAGAAAAATTAAACAACTTGTCAGCACCAAAACTCTTTAAGACCACAGAAGATAGTTGAAGTAGCTTGCCCAGTGCTTCAGTCTCTACCTCTAAAACAGAAATATCGCTGTTAAGATAGCTTAATTGCTGTCAGAGGAGTTGTAAGTCACCTCGATTGTTGAAATTATTTTGGGAAAAGAGGGTTTATTATGAAGGATAATAACAATTTAAACACTACAACCAAGGTAAAGGGAAATATGTCAGATGTTCGTTTTCAAAAAACAATACAAACAAGATAGTAAAAATACAGTTATGGCTGTGATTTACAGAAAGGTAAAAAAGCTGTAAAATTTTGGAATTCAGTTTGTGATAAAATCACAGATTCTGGGAAAAATTGTTCCAGGAAGTGTGTACTGAAACACCCAGAATCTACTTAAAGCATTTGAAGGACCTGCCTGAAATTTGAGAAGGTTAAATGCAGTTTTAACATTGTGGGCCTGAAAATACACCCACAATTTTTCTGCAAATGAGGCTGAGGCAGGAAAGCATAACACCAGCAGTGTGGGAATCCAAAGAACCCACGACAGAGAAACCCAGACAAACAATCCAGACAGAAGAGAATATCTGGCATTCAGTAAAAGGATCACAATGCCACACAGGCTTTGAAAGCATCAGCAGAGATCTGTAGAGGAAGGAGGATACCTCTTCATGGCCACAAAGGGGAAACAGCATGGTGTCATAGAATCATGGAATATGCTGAATTGGAAGGAACCCACAAGGATCATCAAAGTCCAACTCCTGGCCCTGCTCAGCACTGTCCCCAAGAGTCACAACAGGGAGTGTGACTGAGAGCATTGTCCAAATGCTTCCTGAACTCTGTCAGGCTTGGGCCTTTGGCCACTTCCCTGGAAAGCCTGCTCCAGTGCCCAACCACCCTCTGGATAAAAAACCTTTTCCTTATATCCAACCTTAACTCCCCCGGACACATCTTCAAGCCATTCCCTTGGATCCTGTCACTTGTTACCATAGGAAGAGATCAGTGCCTTCCCCTCCTCTTCCCTGTCCACCTGAAGGTTTATGGAACACCACTGATTTTCCATGATATTTAGGTGCACTAGGGACACCAGTATTAAAAAAGTCAATTCACTTTTGGTAGGAGTGAAACTGTGGTCATATAGAAGTTAACTTTCATTATATAACAAATTTGTGCCAGTAAGTGTTAGGACAAGGAATAATATTCAAATCTATGGAAAAGTTAGAATTTCTAATAGTACCAGAAGTTTAAAAAAGCTTATTATTGAGCTAAAAAGATGTCAATCTCTGGATCTCAGAGACTGAATTCATGCAATGGACAGACAATTGTTAGCAGTAACTAAAAAGGAACCTAAGAATGGTTTATTTCTGGAAATAAAGGAACTCTCAACCGAGTATGAAATAGAGATGAAAGGGTCAAGATGATCCACAGCTCATCTACCCAGGAAAGTTTCTCTTGCCATAAATTGGGCTACAATAAGAGACGCCTATTGCTCTAGAGAGAAAAGCATAATGAAGAAAAGCAAGTGAATGTATTGTGCTTACAGATCATGTAGAAAGCAAGCAAAATGTTGAAATACTTCATTTGCATACAAATGACTTGAAAATGGCATCTATCGCCAAGTTTCTAATGAGGAACTGAAAAGGCAGTAACATTCTGGGAAGTGACCTTATAAAACTGGGGCATCCATATATGCATGATCATAATCTCTTTGTGAAATTATTTCCTTGGAATGCCATTGGGCTGCACTTGCAGCCACAAGGCTTTTTCTTGGAAATACAAAATATTTGACAGTGTAAACAGCACTAAGTTACGAACAAATTATGTTAGATATGGGGGGAAAGTGTAAAAAAAATCCCATCTGGAGGCCTCAAGTAACTCAGAAATTCTGAGATAAATGAACCTAATTAAGATGTAAAGTGTTAAGATATATTCCAGTGAAACTGCCTGGGAGTGTCTCCTCCAGCGGACTCCTCATATGAGGGAGCGATAAGGAAATTTGCACCTATCAAGCTGCTTACAGTAGCAGCTTGCAAAGGTTTCTATGACCATACAGGAAGGGTAGGTCACAACCCAGTCTGTATTTAACGTTGTGCAATCACCGTGGCACTGGTGATGCACTGGAGGTCACATGAACCCTGAAGATAAGATGCCTGGGCTTGTCAGGCAGCTGTCAGAGTCACTTTGGTCTCACAGGTGGTTTGAGACAGACAGAGCAAAGCAGCAAGTCCAGTATGGTTTGTGAGATGTGATAAAGGTGGGAAGCAGTCATGCCAATGTGCAGTGAACTCATCCCAGGAGCAAGCGACACTGCTGCAGCAGATGGACACAGCAGAGGTGGAATAGGTTTTCTCATCTGAGACAGCTGAGCTCAGGGACCTGAGACAGCAGGAACTGAAGGACCTGGCTGCGACGGAAACAACAGCATGAATATTAAAACCGAGGTCCAGGGTCTGCGTGATGTTACAGCACACTTTAGGAGTTGATTGAACCTTGATAGCTGATGATCTTTGAGATTCTAAATTGCATTAGAAATCACTGATGGTGTGGCTAGAAAGGAGAGTTGGGGGAAAATAAAAAATTTGCAAGAGGACCTTAAAATAGATATTTGGAAATAAATATTGTCCCTTTCCTACTTCCATCAATCCAGCCATGATCAGTTTATAACCCCCTCTGCTGCCGTGCTCAAAATTTGGAATTGAAATGTGAAACATAATTTTCTTTGTATTTCCTTTAAATGTGTCAGGAACAGCCTTTTTTCCCTTGCAGGGGATAGGATAAGGTCTCCCACAACTGCTAACAGAAACCACATCAGTAGAGAGCAAAAATAAAGAAAAGAATACAAGAAGGAGGCAGTAAATGTGTTCTCCCCAATGGCATTTTCACTACAGGATAATTTCTCTGGCTTCAGATCCTCTGATTGTAACAGCAAACCATCTGCTCATGGAAAGAGGACACTTCAAGAAAGGATATTTGGCTTAGTCATCCTGTCACATCACAGCTCCGCAGGGTGTCTTTTATTCTAGTAAAGAGGTTTTCATTTTTAATCCTGTTTCTTCACTCTTTAAAGAAACATTTAGATGTTGTTTTCATAGTTTTATCTGACAATTCTTCTAAAAAGCATTGTGAGACAAATAATCAAGCATCCTACAGAAGTATAAAGCCAGCAGCACCAGCATTTGCCGTAACAATAAAGCAGAACTGCAGTTCAAATATTATGGAATCAGGTATCCCAACAGACAGGTTAAAGCATGCATAGACTCTTTACAATAGGAATATCAGCTATGTCTAACACCACTAACCAAGGATATGCACAACACTGGTGTTTACAGGGACACAGGACCCCGCTCCTCTCCAGGCTGCAGTCCAAATTATGGCTAAGTTCATGGGGCCAGCTCCTCCCTGTGTGACTGGACCTGTGCTGGGCTCATGGATGCATACACATGTGTGTTACACAGTCCTTCATTTTCTCTCTGACCTTCCCTCTGGCCTCCTCTGCCCTTTCTCTGAGCTGGCAGTGTAATGTGGACAAGCTGGAGGCAGAGGCGTGGTCTAGTGGGACACTACTATTTCATTTCTCTGCCTTCTGCTACCTTTTCCTATTAGTCCAACAAAATCTCTCTCTAGTAGACGAGTATTTGTTTCTGTTATTTTACAAAACTTGTCGTAAGTTTCAGACTGCAAACAAGGACCTGGTGCTAATGTTCCTGTGCCTTTTTGGTGCCTTCCCCACCGCCCTTGTTGTCATTCCTTCACACTTCCTATCATTCATAGGAATGATAGGAATTCATAGAAGACTATATATCATCATAGTCCTCTTCTGGCTCAGATAAGTTTGCTGAAACAAAATCTGGGGCAATATATTTCAGTGTGCATTTTGTCTTTCATTTTGATTGACTTCACATGTGTTTTTAGAGCTACAGGTCAAAAGCTTCAAAGCTTCATTGCCCCTGCTGCTTTATAAAGCATTCTAAATAAATAGCACATACCAAACACATGCCTGGTCATCCTAACAAAATATGAAGCTATCCACACCAGCTGGAAGCTGAAGAAAACAGCACCTGCCTGCACACAGCCAATTCTGTGTAAATCTAGAGACAAAATTAAAAGCTCCTCAAATCCATCTCTGAAGAATCATACTGGGTTAACAACAGCTACACCATCACTTTTCACCTCACACAGTTAAAACATGGTAGCACCTAGGTTCTTCTTAATTTATATCTGAGCAATCATATGTTTATTCTCTAAGTGTTTATAAGAAAATATCTTCTCTTGTGCCTGAGTATTTTAGAAACCAGGTAGCTGAATGAAATGCTATCACCTAGCACTTGCTCATTTCACAAACAGAAGTACAGACTGTGCTTTCTCTATTTAGAAGAGGACCTGAACACTTGTCAGCGCATGAAGCAGTGAAATTTGCTGTGGTTTTGGGTTTTGGTTTTTTTTCTGCCTGGTGAGTGTCTTTGCTTTATGACAGATTTTAATGCCAGTAAAAACTGTAGGTCCAAAGTACGCTCCCAGCTTCAATGGCTTCAGGTTACAGATTTGTTTGTCAAAACAAAAAAGTTCTGAATGACACTGGTCTCAAGGTTCTGACTCCAGTGAGCACAATTAAGAACTTCTCCATCTAATTCTATTTGTAATCTGATTTTCCATATTAAGCTTTGCTTCAGCCTTGTACTGATTTTGCTTATTTTGTAGTATATAATACCGGTCAAGTATATTGTGGTGGAACTGGCAGCAAAACAGGAGGGAAGGTTTGAGCCATGAGTTTTTGCTGTGCTGTTCAGCATAGTGCTGTGACTCCAGACATGCTGGCAAACATTGGTACATGAATGTTACCTGGTCTATTTTTTTTTTGTCAGGGAAAGCAGGAAATACAAGAGCAGGAAATTTCCCAAGTCATACAACTAGATCTGAACATCCTTCTTCTCTTCCATCTCTTTGGTCTTACTTGCTTGTTTTAATCACGGCCGACATCAGTCTGATTGCCTTTTATTTGCATCTGAGTAATTAACAACAGGACAAATACTCAGGAGCTTAGCACTTTTTTGCTCAAATTCAATTTTTTGAAAAGAACTTTCATAAAAGAATAGGAAGGTCCTTGCTGAGCCAAATCCAGAAAATCCAACACTCTAACTCTGGCAGTGGCTAAAGGAAGTAGTACAAAACCAGAATAAAATTTGGTAAATTCACAGAGTACTCTCAGTGTTCAGTTAAGAGCTTCCTGCGTTTGCTTTTTTTTCCGGAAAGATCTTTTTCTGTCTCAAATGACGTCTCTTCTCTAATTACAATTAGGTCATAACTTTTCAATCCATGGACAGAAAAGAAATATTATTAGCTAAAATGATGGAAATTTTGATGATGCTTTATACCTTAGGAGTCCAGGAATAAACTGCAAGGTTTAACTTTCTCTATAAAATCTTTTTTTACTAAAACAGAAGGGACTCAGTCATCTGCAATGCTGTCCTGGGTTTGTCATGAAGCAGGGAAGGGGACACCATCATGATTTCCTTTTCTCTGGTTTTGCCTTTTCAGCATATTGTAGTATTACCACTGTCAATAGCTAAGCACTTGTTCCTCTGCAATACTCTTTTGGGACACTTTGGATCTTGTAGGAGAATTTTCCACTGGCAAAAAATAACAAAAGGCATTTCTGTGGGAGTGGCCAAGCCTATTATTATCCTGAGAGCGTGAATCAGGATCCCAAATTTTGTAGTACAGAGTTCTTTCTCTTCCTCCTCCTTCACGTCTCAAGTCAGGTACCATCCTGTGAGTAACACCATGTGTGCTCCAGGAATACTTCAGTTCTAGCCAGGAAAATTTCGCATGCACTCCTTAGACACTAGTGAATCCTGAGAGAGTTCTGCACTCCCATGCAGTGTTTAAATAAGGAATAAAATCNAGGCAATGAAAGTAGTTTCATAAATAGATATTTCTAACAAAAAAAAAAAAAAAAAAAATCAGGATCCTTATGACCACATTGGTTATGTTGCATATATAGCAGCTAATTTTGCAAGTCATCCTTGGACCTGGGAGCTGCTCAGCAGATTTCACAGTGTGACAATGACCTCAGGACCCAACAGTAGCAGCTCTCCTTGGACTAACCCAGAACCTGACCTGGCTCAGCACTCTGGTGTCGAACACTTGCAAGTACAAACTCAGACTTTTAAAACACTTGCTTGTTTTTCATTAGGTTGACATTTCCTTTTTAGATTCACTTCCAAGCCTGAGGCATGTGGGCTTTCTAAGGGGAAAAAGGGTTGAATAAAAGCTGATGATTGATTGTAAGAAAACAATTTGCAAGGAAAAGGGAAACAACATCATGTCACTTTGCCTAGGAGCACTTGCCATTTGAAAGCTCAGCACCTGCCATTCTGTCACATTCTGCAGCTGTACTTCTGGACCTCCTGATATTGGCAAGTATTTAGTAGAACTCAGTGCAAAGTAAAAGGGTTGAAAAGGGTATTAAAGCTATCTCAGTTTACCAAAATAGGACATATTTAAGAATTCCTTACAATTTGTAATACTTATATGTCTAGAATGCTAGAGGGAAGTTCTGACTCTGAAGACATCATGAGGACTGCAGTAACTTCTAGAAGGTAGAATATTTCCCTTAATCTAGTTCTCTTCATTTTTGTAGCTGTCTTTATTCCTGGGAATGCAATAAAGTGTATTTTCTTAAAATTCCCCTTAAACCACTGTTGCATTTACAGCTACTCAACATACTTTCTCTACAGTACCAAAACATGAGAAGATAGAAACAAGCAGTCATAAAAAAATTTTTTAAAAATCTATTATTGTAAAATGTGGATGTCTCATCCACAAAGCCCTTTGGGTTTAAGAAAAAGTCAACAACCCACAATATGGATAAAACTTAATTCAGCCTTTTAGTGGAAGCAATTCACTGAAGCCTTCTAGAATGCTGGAGGGTTGCACTGCTTGGTTGAGAGAAGCAATGAGCTACAGTCTCCCCTGCTTACATAGGGCATATGCACATCCTTCCCTTAGAATCCAGACATGAATAGCCTCACCATAGGTCAACCCTGTGCCTCAGGATTTCTCTGTGTTTCCTGATCCACAGGGAGCACTTAAATACTCCTCTCCCTTGGCCCTGGCAATACCGTTTATTCTGCAAAGTAAACAATCTCCAGACTGGGAAACCACAGGAAGCCCTTTATAACACTTAAGGCTTCTTAGGTGACCATTTAACCCTTTGGATATGCAAACAATAAATGATTTTGCTGACAACATGACCAAATTGAAACTCTGCATCCCTCATTGAAGGAAGTCTACTCTTCCGCTTTGTGCTATCTAGTTTTTAACAATGCAAGGCAATGCAATTTGGTACCAATTTGTTTTGGGTAGTAACAGCTGGACTACAACAACAAAAAAAGCATTTATTTTGGAGGACAATTTCTAGCAACATGGAGTATTTGCTGCCCAAACAAAAGTTGTTCAGGAAAGCTACACAACTGCATTGACATGAGAATGTGTTTTAAATTACCTATATACACACAGCCTTTCTTATCTCTCTTTTCTCACCAGAGAAATTATGCTATTTTCAGACTAGTACTAGCGAGTGGGGTGATAGAGCATCTGTCTGCTTCAACTGTAGGAACAAGACCTGCGTGGTCAAAATTTGTTAAGAAAGTGTTTTATTCACTGAAGAAACAAAAGATTGATTGAAATTATTGTATTTATTTGATGAAGCACCTTGCCAAAAAAAGAACAAGGAAAATATCAAGCAAATGCACAAATGGAATTATTTCCAAGTATTGTTTTGATATGTAACTTCAGTGTGATATGAAAAGGGAGAAAGAAACATTCAACAATTGCATTCAAAAAATGAAGCTTTTTGCAAGTCAATGAATGAACTGGATGTTTTCTGTTTTGTTTTGACTCACAATTGCTTTTCCAACTGTAATACTGGGACATCAACTTAGAAAATCAATTTGTTCATCTCTAGTCATTAAGTGTGTAATGAAGCATTCAGGGTGGTTTGTGGCCACAATGAATAAACAACTTATTCAATGTCATTAACATTTTTGGCCTGTGAACTCATGAACACCCGATAATACTTCTTGTTGTGCAGCTCATGTGAGCTGTTTTCAATACAAATCACTACAAAAATTCAAGATTATATTTTACTTTTATTGAGCATTTTAAGAACTTCTTTATGGCAGAATCTGAACAAAACAGTCTGGGCAAGGTGGTCTAATGATATACATGTCTTTTCAGACAGTGGAATATTTGTTGGTTTGTGCTGAACTATCCATTAAACCAATGAGAAAAAAACTCAGGAATAAACAGGCGTAGCAGGAAAAAATGCCTGCATCATCCTGCCAGCCATATGGTTTTGCTGCATTGTATAGATGTCTCCCATATTAAGCTGTTGCAGGTATCCTACTGTCACCCTGAGGATAAATTTTAATTAGGCACAGTATAGAATAGTTTGATTATTAAACTTACAGCACATATTTTATATGGAAAAGGTTATATGTACAGCATAAAATTATAATTTGATTTCCACATCACCTTCTCCATAATAGCACAGAGGGACTTACATTGGACCCAGAATCCATCTAGCCTAGTATTCTGTGATAAGGTCTCTCAGTTACTGATTTTAGTAATGATACTGAAAATACAGCTATTATTTACAACTCTATAGCTGATATGTATTCAAAATCTGCCCAGAAACTCTCAGCATGATTCAGGCATATGACTTGAATGCATGTTAGAGAGTAAGTGCTGTTCCTGCTGTTTAACACAGTGGAGCTGCAGGCTGAGAAGTTCTAGTGCTAAACAGACATGCTAACTGAAAACCTTGGAAACTGGGAAGCAATCCTATTCCTCCTTTTGTTTTCAGTGTTATACAATAAAGTATTAAACAAGACCTGGCCCATACAAAGTGAGCATGAATAGAAATTGAACAGAAAATACTTCTCCAAAACCAATCTGGAAACAGGTGATAATGGAGCCTGGGTACAACTGAGCAGGCAGAACCAGGGTCAGGTATTAGTGGTTGACTCAAGTCTTTTGGCTGAGAGTTGAATTAAACACTCCTTTCAAGTTATTTCCTACCCCCTCTCATGACAAAGCTGAAGTCCTTCAATCTTATTTATAAATATCTACTGGAAACTGGTTTTGCCTGGCCAAGAAGTGGAGGCAGATCCTCCTATCTGTATATCATACATCCAGGCAGAAAGAGACCACAATGAAATCTGGGAAGACTGTAGGTCTGGGGACCACAAAATCCTGGAATGCTGAGTTTAAGACATTAGCTCCTACTAGAGAATCCATTCTCATGTGGATTCCAAATTATTGGAAGAAAAATTTATATTGTGTCTTGTTGGGAAGGGAGGAACAGGAAGGAATTATTGATATGACTGCTTAGCCAAAGATGCTAAGGATGAAATTGAAATGAAGGCATTGTTTGAATGAAGGCAGAGAAACTGGTCTAGCAAGCCAAAAGACATTCTTCCCCGTGATCGAACAATGCCAAGACCCTTCCCCCTCTGTTTCAACAGGAAGGGTCCGAGATTAGATTTAGATAATAAAACACGGTAATATAGTGATTCCTATAGGCTCCATGCAAATGTTACTGTATTAGCATACTTGCTAAGAGTGGTTGGTGAACAAACAGAATGGTCAATATAGAAAGTTATATGAGCTATTGTAAAAGAGAGCTCGTGCTCTTAAATCTTTTAAGTCTCTTTTACCGTACCTTTGCCTCTTGTTCTTGCATCTCTCCCCATGCTTTATGCCTTCTGCTCTATCATTCTCCTGAGCCTGCTCTGAGCTGTGTCTGGCAGCTCCTAGCTAGGCTCTCTCACCCACATCGTATAATAAACTACAAGCTTCAAGACCCAACATCAGAGATCTCTGACTGTGTCCTGACCATCTCACCCCTGAGGGTTCCTACAGTGTGTCATGTAGCAACTATAGACATCCCAGAAGACTACAAGATCCATCCTTGTATTTGTTCTATGGCTGAAAGCATGCATTTCACATGACCAAACCATCCATCTGCTTCTCATTCAATGAATGAGAAATGTAATAAAGGCAACTTCATTTTGCTCATGTGACAGGGACATATTGGGTGATGCAAGGGGAGAGGGAGATACTAGGATCCAGGGAATGGGGACTCTAATGGAAAAGTCATCAGAATATTTTTATTCTTCTTTCCCTCATTTGTCTCACGGCGCTATAGCATGAGTCGGTCTAAAGTTGGACTTGTTCCTGGCTGGATGCTTTTGTTTTATTATCCAATGGTCCTAACACAGCTGGACTTGTTTGCTGGACAAACTAACTTTGAAATATACTGGTATTCTTAAACTTGCCTAAATTTTTAAATGCCTAAAATTCCTTGGTTGAACTGGCTTGAGCAATCTCATAATCCCATTGGCAAATAACCTTGATGGGAAATAAATTCTAATCTACTCTTAACAATCCAACATTCTCTGTTGATACCAGAAATCACCTGCCCAGACATGAACAGATAATGGATAAAGTTTTGCTTTAGTAACAGTATTAACACATGACTTTGAATTAATCGGGCTGGTTATTATCTCTTGAAAATTGTACCATCCCCTGTTGAGTTCAATTTCTGATATAATGAATAAGTATCTAAACATCTTCATTTTCTTTCTTGTCACGGCTGTTTTGCTTGAAACTATTTTACCTGGGACATTTAATACATGTAAATTAATTTTACAGTCTCTATTTCACTTAAGACACAAAGATCTAAAAAATCGTGAGAGAAAAAATACAATATCTAAGTATATTATTTGAAGATATGTAGTTTATAAACTAACATTCTCAAGGACAACTCAATGACAAAGATATTCTTCAAACCTCACTAGGAAAGGGATGACACATGCTCAGGACAGTAACATATACTTGATATTCAGAAAAATAATGTGACTTGTAAAAGGGAAGGAAATGAGTCAACAAGACAAGGCTAAAAAAAACCAAAGCCATCCCTGCACCTCATTCCAGAGCGCATATCTCAACTGCACATGGCCTAATTTAGTAACCCCTCTTGACGCTGTGTGGATGTGCCACACCACACCTGAAGCAGCACTACTTCCTTCACATCAATCTCATTTGGCTCACAACTAGGTCTTAAGTCGATTATCTCAGACATCTTTTGCCCCTTCTCTTGCAGTATAGATAAGCTGTACTCTGTACCTCTCCCGACTCAGTCTCCAGTTTTAAATTACTTGTTTGTCTCTCCCAGCCTCTGAAGTTCCTTAGGCTGTGTCCTGCACAGGCATAGGAAGACCTCCTGATGGGAGAAGTGCCGAGTGCTTTCACTCTGCATCATTATTTTCTGAATTAGTAGGCATAGTTTGCTCCGTGTCAGTTCAGTCACCTTCATGCTAGAATAATGGGGATTTTAATTACATGATGTTAAACCTCTCTCTCTGATGTAGCCATGTATTGGAAGGCTCATCATCAATTCAGCAGTCGATTGAGGAGACCTTGGATAATGAGAGTTTATTAACCCAGGTTAATGAGCCTCAGGCAAAAATGAGGGATTTTACCCAGCTGAAGAGGGGCACCGAACACAAACAAGGCTACATGAGCAGAACTCAGCCCTCTTGAGATCTGCCCAGGAAATGACAGAGCATTTGATAGAAATACCAGTGGCTGGATGCTGAAAGCAGAACATCTGTGTTCTCGGGAGTTACATTTTTTAATCATGTCCTCCAGACCTCTGAGGAGAGTCAGTTATTCCAGCAAGTGCACTGGCAAACAGGGAGGAGAATGGCTCAGAGGAGCGGCAAGCAGGATGAGTGTCTCTCAAGAAGTCACTTAGACTCTTCCCTCAGGGTCTCCCTGAGGGGGTTCCTTCTGTTGTCCTCCTGGAACTGATAGCATCTATGCTCCAAGGAATACCCTCTTAGTCCTTGGATCTCATATCCTCCTCTAGGCGCAGAGAGGTGCCAAAAATTTGTGGTACTAAACATAAGCAACAAGCTCCCTTCCTTCCCTGGGAGACAGTCTTCTGGTAAAACAATGTCCCCCTCACATAAATTCACACAGGTTCCTGTGTAACCTTACCAGGAATGGGGAAAAGAGAGAAATCCCATGATATCTGGAACAACTATCAGCTGTACAACTTCAGCCTCATGCACAGCTCCTGTTGTGCTGTTCTACCCCGCCCAGGCATTAATAGGTAAGGAGGTGAGAAACAAAGCATCATTGCAGCAGAAAGAGCATTTCTTTAATTACAGCTACTTACTCTTAGTTCATAAAAATGTGTGGATTTAAAAATTTTGTTTGGGGTTTTTAGGCACTTTTTTGAATAGTTGTATATGCAGCTGAAATAACAATTTTATTTCAGAAGTTGCTTCCTTATTTGCAAATTGTAGTAAACGTCAATCACAGCTAGAAGGAAAGACAGCCATTAGCCAATGGAGGAAAAATGCATGAACTTTGGTGATGTAAAATACTACTCTTTGCTGTAATAAATGTATTAACCATTGAAATTATAAATTAATATCTGCAGTTCAAAAAGATGGAAGCAATAGCTTCCTGGGTTCACATTTTTGTTTCTAGTCCCATTTCTATAAAGTCTGAGAAGGGCAAATAGTTCAAAATTACTTACTAGGCTGAAATCTTTGGTTCTGAAGTCAGCAAAAGATTTGCCCTTTGTTGTCAGTTCTGGGAATTGGTGTACATGCTACATTTACTTGTCAGCTCTTGCTGTTAGCAAAATTCAAATGGATACAAATTCTTTAAAGCTAGTGGATGGAAGACAAAATGGCCCCAGAGAAAATGACTCTTGGTTTTACAAACTTAAGAAAAAGGAAGTTTCTATTTCATTTTTTTGCATCTATTGCAAAATATAACTCATGAATCAAAATATCTTACCACCTTCCCTGTAGGGTATCTTATCAATATTCAAAGAAGGAAAAAAGGGCTGCCTAAAATATCAAATGCTATGAAGTACCTGCAACTTTGGAAATTAAATTAGCTGTTTAAAAGCTGAATGAATTGTATATGGCCTAAATAAAATTAGGTGCATGTGATTCTTATTATTCTTAGTCTGAATATATGTTAAATTATAAAACTGTGATTCAATGAAAATAATGGTAGCTATGCCAAAAATGTGTCTGAGACATATTTGAATAAGTTTATTGTAAAGTCAGCTGTAAAACTTCTACTTTGCTGCTTCTTCAGAAGGCAAAATCTTGCAGTTCTTATTAAAGACCTCTACTAAACAAAGCACACACACATACATATGTAGAAATGGTCCACAGGTATTTTCCAAAATTAGAAACTTATTAATCAGGGAAAAAACCAGTTATAGAGTTTGCCATACAATTGATGACAAATAGAGGCTCGACATGGCCAAGAGTAAAGCCTCCTGCACAGAAAAGTTCACTTTGTGCAATTTTTCCCATAACATTTATGCAAATATTACTATGACAGGAACGTACCAGTGTATTTGAGAGGATATGCCACTTTGAGATGACAGCAGATCCCACAGGGCCTTTGGGCTCTTGGAGAGCATGAACTGAGGTGGCTGATCCATGATCCTGACAGCCCTGCAGGAATTCCAGTAACAGAAAGAGAGCTCTGTGAGGAGCTCACTGGAGCTGCAGTCATTGCTGGAAAAGACCTCCATCAAGCCACCATCACCTTACATATAGGCACATGTATGGATAAATGTTTGTATTCATAAAAATATCTGAACAACTGGTGTTTGTCCCTCAACTACTGCTGTCAGGAAGGGGGCTACTGCTGAACAGTGCCATTTCATGAGTTGTGAAGGAGTGTTTAGAAATGTACAGGGGATTAATATTAGATTTACAGTCAAGAGCTCTGGCAGCCAGGACCGTAACTACAAAAGGGGTCTTGTTTTTTACCCCTCACACTCTTAATCCCAAAGGTAGAAACTGTAATTGCTCTTCCAAACTGTAAGGCATGTCAAAAGCTTTAGAAAGCCATGTGGCAACCATCTTTTCTGCTGTCTGAGGAATGTGTGCACATTGTAAAGTAATTTTCTAGCTTTCCATGGATGAGCCCAGCAGCAAGGACTGTTTGGAGGGAGAGGGAATTAAGAGGTTTGACATGGAGGCTATAAGGAGCTAAATAAATAAAGTAATAACACAAGGAGTATTTTCTAAGTCTAGATTAAAATAGCCACACATGTCTTCAAATCTGCTGCTGAACTTTAGGAAATGTACCTGCACTGTAGTATTGACAATTCAATTTCTAAAATCCAGAAGCAGATAAAGAGCTAAAGGTATTGATTAAACTATGAACCAGCATACCGTTCCTATTTTTATGGCTGTAGCTGCAAAAAATATATGGCAGATTAAAGTTTTAACCTGCTTGTTACCACCACATGAAGAAGGCTCCAGATCAGGTGAGAAAAATGAATAATTTAGCAATACAGATGCATATGCAGCCAATCATTAGGGGTTTTGAGATTTCAAAGCAGAAATCCTTCCAATCTCAGTAAGAAAAAGAAAAAATACAAAGAAATGCCAGTTCCTTAGTGTCTACATTATGTTAAAGGTCTTAAGAATTTGTGGGCTTTTTAAGTCTAGGAGGCTGACTGGTGGAGAGTGGGGCATTGCAGCAGAGAGGCACACACAGTTGTCCTCAGAACTTGTTCTGGAGCTGAGAGTTGCTTTCAACTGCAATTAGCTTACTCAAAATCATAGCTCTGACCTTTTTTCAAAGAACTGTTATGTATGAATGCACACAAACTTTACTAGAAAAAAATGATGATTCAGTGAAATATGGTCCTGTGAGGTTTTGGTACTAGAAAGACACTTCTAAGAGTGACGGAGGCCAGCTGGTGCTGAGCACTGTTGCCAGAAGAAGACCTGCAGGGTGAGAACCCCCCACAACTGTTCATAAGGATGCTAGCTACTTAAAATACTGATAGTATATTCTTTGGATGTAATGTTAAGATTCTCCTGGCTTCACATGGTGAGAGTGATAGAGAGAAGGTAACATCCACACTCCCACTCCCATTTTAAACAACTCTTTTTTTCCATATTTAGGGCTATCAGTGAAGTCTAGATATAGACTTTCTGCAGTATTATGAAATATTAAAGCTGAATAAATGCTTAATTGCATTTGCAGGCTGCTTGTAGACCACCTGACAGGCCTTAGTGGCCCTGGTGGTATGGAAAAAGGAAGGTTCCTCTGCAGATGTGATGTGAGGATGTGATGTGTGTTCCCCATTTCAAGTCAGGATCACTTCAAGAGCACCTGAGTTATGTGCCATAGATATCCCCTCACAACCTCTTCCGCTTTGTCTATCCCTTTTGGCCTAAGAGCTTTGGAGACCCCTTACCCATTCCACTGAACCACAGCCCATGGCTCTTATCACTCCAAAGATCCAGTTCCTAGTTATTTCTAATTCCACATGTCCATTTTGGATCAGAGTTTCATAATACTTCTCAGTGCATACCATTCATCCTCTTTGATCCAAAAAACTATCTAGAGCACCACCTAACTCCAAGTCTTCTCAGTTCTTCCAACCTGCTCCAAACTTCATTTTGCTCCCAACTTCCCTGCTCTTCTATTCCAGGCTCTCAGTGCCATCCCTCAGTGCTCCACGGTCAGAAACCCCAAATGCTAATCTCCTGGCAGTGATGACTGCTCAGCTCTCCATCTTTGGACCCCTCACCTGTGGTTGAACCATCTGCCAACATTTGCACCCACTGCAATGAGCTTCCGTGGGACCTTGAGCCCACCTTCCTACACTACAGCACCTCCTCCCTTACTGCTCCCCCAGAGAGAATGACCCAGCTCCTGCATCCCACAGGGATTTCTAAAACCTAAATACAGGCTGCAGTTCCCAGAAATGTACTTTAAAACGGTGCAAAGAACAAGAAGTAAGATCTATTTTGGGAAAAGCAGATGCATTTAGACCCTGTATTTCCTTAATTGTACTCTGCAATTAGATCTGGAACTTCCTTTTTAAATAGGATTTGGAAAATACAACCGGAGAAAATTCATGCGTCATTTTATCCTTCCCCCCACCTCTTGCCTCTGACAACAGAGACCATTTTTTGGTTTATTTTCATCTCTTTAGTCCTGCATTTATGAAGAAGGTGGGGGAGGTGAAAGGCAACTAAGACCCAAAGAATTAGAGGTTACTTGTTCTTCTTTGTAAATAATTGCCTTGCCATTGACTGAGTGCCCTGAAGCCCAGCTGCCTGCTGACAGGCTGCTGTGTCAGCAAAAATCTCTCTTGTTTTGCAGGAGGCTTTAAAGTCATGATGGGTGGAATACAAGGCTGAATACAAAAACTCACTACCAGTTCTTGATAGCACACAGTTGCTTTTCAAATTGAAACATTTTTTTTCCTTTCCACTTACACCAGGGGTGCTACTTCAGTGATGCTTCCCTATCCATTCTTCCTTTCTCATGGAGGATGCAGAGTTCTCACTGAACCATTGTTTTCTTCCCATTGAGATCTACCATTGCAATCAAAATGCAGGTTATTTGATTAACCACTTTATTATAACTGTTTTCACCTTTGGAAAAGACCTTTTGTTCCCTCATGGTACACTAAGATACTGTGCAGATACAGTTATGGATCAACACCTTATTAATCCCCCCCTTTTTTTGTGATAAAATAGCTATGTGAGGAGGTACAAGGGCCTTGCAGATAACAAAACCTTGCTAGGTGCCTCATTTAGACATTTTCCTATTTGAAAACTCCTTGTTCTGGTACAGGAACACCTGTTCCTTGTAAGTTGTACATGTTAATTATTTTCCTTCTAGCCTCATTTTGCTGCCAGAGTTAAAGAATTGAACAAAAAAAACACCCAGGGTACAATGGAGCTTACAGCAGTAGAAGTACACGGTGCATTCAAAAAGCTACTGAGTGTAACAGAACAAGTAGGAGATCTTGTTTTCCAGCCATGCAGAGTTTTCAATGCTAGAATAAAGCAAGATGGAAACCTGGTCTGGACTATTTTTCAGCAAAGGTCACTGAATTTTCAGCAAGTGCTGGCCGCAAACTGCCTAGTAAATTCAGCTAGGGATAGCACACAAATAAGCCTGAAAGCCTTCACTAGCATAGCTCAGGTGGTGGAGGATCTACTGCACTCCTAGACAAGATGGTGTAGTAGCTGATAGCACATATCACTCTTTTCTGGTCAGAACTGGTCTTTCAACAGGAAGAGTAAGGGATCTCCAATATCACTAGAACAATTTTCTGAATTTATGGTCTCCAAATTAAACTGTGCCTATTTTTTAATGGACAAGATGTTTGTTCCAGCTAAATCAGCAATAATGTGAGGCTCTTCCCTGTTCAATTATCTCCATTTCATGGGGGTTCAGAAGGTGTGCAAGTGGCAGTAAAACCAAGCTCGCTGTTCTGGTCTGATTCTTCAGTGCTAGTGTGAACAAATAGCAACACAGCACTTCATGCTCAAGGTAAACCCTTATAAGTTCCTCTGATGTAAAGAGGGAAAAAAGTTATTTGTTAAATATTAACCTTTCACTCTGAGAGAAAAAACACCCTTCATTGTCACTGCAAAAGTAAGCATTGAGTGTCTCTGTACATCTTATACACCAAAGAGGGTCCTTTTGACTACATCCAAAGGAGGATATCTATTGTAATGAGTTACTTTAGCTGAAAATAAACAGCATTTGCAATTAGAAAAGACACTGATGCCAATTTGGTGATGAGGGAAGTGATGGAGCTAATCAAAAAACCTTCCTTAAGGCAGTGGATGCATTGTGTTATTTGGCTGAGAGAGGCTGTACCTCTCCATCCATCTCTCCTCCTCCTCCATCCAACCTAACCACCACCCCATTGTCATCACAACCATATCCAAGACAGCTGTCTCTTCTGTGAGGCCAGCAGCAGCAGCCAGCTCTCACAAGGGCTTTGCAAGGGAGGGAGGATGTATGCAAAACATGTTCTATGGAGACACAGAATCAGCACTGGTGATGAACTTTGGGATTTTCAAAGATTCTCCTAAAGACTGAGCATCATGTTCCTGTGATATTGCATGAAAGCTTGGCTTTTATTCAGATAGGGAGAAAATGTTTCCAGTGCTCATGGCAGCCAACAAAAATCTTGACAACATTAACTGAAAGCACCTCAAAGACTCAAAACCCAGACTGCAAATGCAAAGTAAGGGCTTAAAATGTTTTGTTTACCCTTCTGTATCTGTTTTTTTAAAAAAAGTACATGGACCTGCCTGAGGAGATTAAAGAGAGGATGAGTGTGGGGTTTTTGGAAGTTTTCAGAGGGAGACAGAAAGCGTATTATGAAGCAGCTCCCTTGACGGACAGTCTGTTGCCCACCTGGAGGAGAGGACCTGCTGTGAGCTTTCCATGCGCTCCTCAAAGAAAGCCAGGTAGAATGCAGCAGTAGCAGGAGGGGTCTGGATGAAACTCTCTAGCCTTTGATTCCTGTGGTTTGTGCAGAACTCCTGCGAAGTTGAAAACCACTGAGGAAGACTGTGTTTCTGGTTTTCTGCCAGAGCACAGCTGGGGAATTCAGGAGTCTTTTGCTGTTCCTGGCTTTTGGTCACAGGAGTAATTGTGCTGCAGTTCACCTTTCATCTCATGGTCATAGTCACTGGTTTCCCCAACACTAGGACACGGTGTGTGTGAAGGGTTGCTCGAGAGAATGGAGGAAAAGGTTCTGTTGTTCTCTTCTCCCTGCCCTTCCCATCAGCAGTGCTCACTCCAGCATTACGAGAGGAAAAATAGACTTTCAGCTCAGCAGCTCCTGCCCCCACCGACCAAACCTTCACTCTGTCCTCTGCAAAAGCATCGACAGTGCCTCTCAGGAGCAGGTGGATAGATCCGTGGGGATGACGGAATGCTCCATGCTTTTGATCAAACACTGCCATGGTCATGCTTAAATAAGCAGAGGGAGAAATACTGTTGGCTTTCCACTGAATTTCAGAATTTATGACATTTTTACTAGCATCTTGTTTGCTTGAATATGTTTATTTTTATCCCTCAGGCAAATATTTCTGCCTCCTGTGAACCTTTTATGTAAATCAACAGAGGCATTTGGCAAGCTGTATCAAAACTACAGCTTTACATATCACTGAAGCGGAAAATAAATGGAAATAATTACTGATGCCTCCAAGTACAGATTCGTTTCAAAATGAAACAAGTAGCTTAGAGAGGGTGGGCAGTATAATTCTAATGATTTCCTGTTAGCTTACATAGCATTGACTCAGACATTTTTATTTCATTCCAGGATGTGTTTTTTCCCACTTTTGGGGGAGATCAGGGTGAAAGAGTGGCTATTTGTTTGCTCATTTTAGACATATTGAACAGAATCAGACCTTCAGTTGTTCAATAAACTACTTCCCATCAGGAAGCTTATGTTTGATATGTTGTTGTGGAGCTCGTTTACATCATTCTGACACTGAACAAAAAAAACACTCAAGTAAACAACCAAAAAACCCCTCAAAAATCAACCAAAAAAGAGGAGAGATAGCATTAAATTCTGTGCTTCACAAAATCTCCCATAATGGCAGTGTCACAATACTGCAGCTTGTGAAGCTCTACTGTGCTTTAATGACTGGAGAAACGCAGGGGAAAAGTCAGCTCATGACTGAAAGTACAAAAAAGTAGATAAAAAAGAAAAAGACAATTTTCAAGTTGGTGATTTGCTGAATTTAACATGTTCAAACAGCATTTTGAATTTTTTAAAGGATGCAAGACTGCTTCACATGCAACAACAGCTGAATGACAAAGAAATCAGAAGGGTTGAAAGTCTTCACCTATGTTACATCTTCCAAATCTGTCCCTTCTAAGGTGACAGGTCTCTCAGAAGGATGTAAAAGACACAGAAATCAACAGATGTTTCATTGTTAGTGAAATGTTCCTCCCAAGAGTTATTTCACATCGTCTTGTAGTGTACCAACCAGTCCAGATCAAAGTGGCCTGCCTTGAAAACACAGCCTCCAGGGTCTGGGGAGAAGTGGCATGGAGCTGCTCTCTGGGCTTGGACACGACCTCCCAAATACACAAAACAAAGGAGACAACGATTTTTGCCTGTGGTTACCACAGTCAGGTTTGTTATGTTGGTGACATAATTGAGCATTCACTGCACTGAAATCCTTGATTGCTTGCCCCTGTTTATGCCAGAGGCACGGATATTTACTGACCAGTCCAGGACAATTTGAGTAGACCCAGATCTGAGATACTGCTCTGAGGGGAAGCTGCAGCCTGACAACTAACTGCTCTGGAGTGCCTTTAATTCATGAATTTGTTTTCAACAATGTGAGTGTCCAGTGAGACACTCTGCTGTTAAAAGCTAGTTTCTGTTTGTACTATGTACAATTTCCAATTAAAAAAAAAAAAAAAATAAGCAAAGATGACTAATTTGCAGAACCTCCTATAAGCATGCAAGCTTATTTCCTGACTTTTTCTTTTTTCTGTCTAAACCTGGCATCTTACAGATGTACTTTCTGCATAGGCTTCAAAGAAAAGGAATGTGTTTGGGTTGGTTTTTTGGGTTTTCCTTTTCTTTTTCCTTTTGTACATGCACAAAGCTGGGCAATCCTTAGAGATGGATACTAAATATATTTACTCAAGTTTATAACAATGTTCTCTAATTTTTTTAGTTTAACAAACTTTCTTGAGCTAATTTGCCAGTAATATCTCTGCAAAATAAACAAGCTCAAAGTACTGCAAGCAGTGAAAATAAAATGCTCCAAACATTTGAATTAATTTTATCACAGACAGCAGGAATTTACTGGTAAGGTTATTTATACGTACTCAGAAAATACTTGTTCAGGCATACCATCTCTGGAACAGAGACAAATCTAAGTTATTTTCATTGTCTTTTGAGATGGTTCAAATGGAATGTATTTGCCTTCCTCACTCAGCCAACTGGGTAAGAGGTCTAGCTCTTTAAATGCTCTTGTTCCAGTTTCAGAGTAGAGAGGCTATAAAACGGGGGTGCTTCATTAAAATACCATAGCTGGCACCTCTCAGAGGCACAGGAAAGGAATATTCACTGAGTAAGTAACACATTATAAATTATAATTGAGATTCAATTCTCCCAGGGAGAAGAGAAGGTAACTTGTCATTTGGGGTGTTGTGAGTTTCTAAGAGTGGACCCGGAGTTTAGAGGGTATAATGATATCATTAAGAAATGCCCTTGCAAAGCAAGCAAAATTATACTGTGCTGTTTCTTGAAAACCACAGGAACTCTTTATTGTTCTGTCAGTAGCAGTTCAAAGAGCTATGTGACCCCATTAACATTCATTCAGGCATGTATAACAAATTGGAGGGGGAAAATTTCTTGAATAGTTAATTATATTTTGTGTGTTTGAATACCTATCACTGTTAGCTATAGGAGCTCAGCACCATAGAATACATATTTTACGCACCTGGTTTACCTCACAGCTTTATTTTTCTTTTAATACTTAGAGGAGAAAGTAGTATCAAAGGTAGACAAAATAGCTGGGAGGTTGGAAAGTGGAAAAAAGAGACAGTGGCTAGCTGATTTGATGGCTGTGGTTGAACTGCACTAGTATTTGCAGCCCTTCTTCCATGAGCAACAATTATTACAAGATGATGGGAAAATCCTTTGAACACACATATCCATGTCAGATAGGAAGGAATATGTAGGGTGGTACACTATAAACGCAAGCTAGAATCTTGCAGGGAAACCGAGTTGATCTCATTTTCAGTAAGACACAGCTCTTCTGGCCAAAGTATGTATTTATTTATTTATTTCTGTGTGAAAAGTTGTTCCAGAAGTTCTTTCACACACAGTGGTAAATGAGTGTAGTCCCCATGCTGCAGCAATCATTGACTCAGCTTAAGCAAAGACAGTGGCCAACAACAGAAAGTTTGCCTGATTGTCTTTGAATGCAAAAGTTAATATTTTTTTTAAGAGAGAATGTTAGCAGGAAGCCCACTCACAGTGATTAATTAAATCAGAAGCTTTATCTGTGCCAATTAATTAATTTCAGTTCCACTACAGATTCAGGAATGCTTATCTTTTAAGGACTGTCTCCTTGCAGCTTTCCTCACACTTAGCAATGAGATTGATAAATTATATGATAAGGGCAAGGATCATCCCAAGGAGTTTATTGCTGTCTGTGCTACACTGAGGAGATGTTCTTTCCCCAGAATTCAGTTCAGATTCTCTGTATTTCTAAGTGATGTCAAACACAGTTAGGATTGTTAGTGGGACACTCCAGAAACTTCACGCAGAAGCTGTTCTAACACCCTTTGTAGCTAGTGCAGGTATCCATGTACATAAACATTCCCACCAAGCCACAGGAAACCATTTCTTCCAGACACTGGGCATATATGCTACTGAGCACACTTACTAATTCAAAGCTGCTTTTAAATTCTCTTGGAAAATAGAAGAATAAAATTTATCTTACCCTATAAGCCTAGGCAAGCTTGCATTCTATTTTCAGTTCATTGAAATTTCTGCTGTTTTCTGCTGTAATTCTTACACAGTGATCAAGTACTTTGCTCATCACATATATATTCATACTTCTGCCTTTCTTCTGAGAAACTGTCAATCTAATGACCTTCTAAATGTATCTGCTATTTGAAGAATATTTACATTGTAATTGTACTTGTGTTAGCTATGTTTTTTTCTTAGCTGTTTTTTTATTGCACATAATTGGAGTCAGTCAGAAAGCCTCCTCTAAAATGGAAATTATTTTTATTACCCTTTGGCCTTGTTTTAAACTGATTCCACTGCAAATGTCTGTAACAGTGGGAGTGTGCTCAGAGTGAAAATCAGAATGTACATTCTAATGGTCTGATGATCAAATATGTGTCTACCAGAAAGGGATGGGAAACACATCCTGAACTAATAATAGGAAGTTTTGAATTACAGGGAAATAGAGCTACTGGATGAACTTCCACTGAAGTGCTTTTTTTTTTCCCCCTCAGAAAATGCCCATTAGCTGAAACCAAAGCTTAGTGGGGGCAAGGGGTAGAGATGAGGGGAGAAGGAAGTAGGTGGAATATTCCTCTTGGTGTTTTCAATATTCCTTGGAAGACTGTGGTGTTTGATGTTGATATTTTTGCATCAAGAAACCCCTGCTATTCAGGAATCCTTGTTTAATTGTAAGATTTCACATGGTTAAGAAGAGATATATAATATTTGAGAGCAAAACATTAAAATATTTGAAAACAAAAAGAGTTCTCCAGGACCACCAGGCAAATATTGTTAATTGATGTACAAAATTTTTAAAAAGTGCTCAGACATTGAGGGACATTTTCTGCAAGCCTGGAAAACTCTCTTGAAAGGGAAAATCACTTTCTGCCATGGTTTAATAGGTATGTCTCCATAGTCTCCATCAAGACAAAAGTAAAAGTTCCATTTGCATCAGCTGGGACTTCACCTTACACTTGCTGAAAGCATTGTAGTCTCTTTTGACCATTTGCTATACAAATATGTATGACCATACAAGGTTTGAGGAATTTATATGTTCCTTTGTTGAGGAGAAGATAATAATAGATGAGGCTTTAAAGAAAATTGCTATGTGTGTAGAAAAGTCCTAGTTTTCTGCACATATTCAAGTCAAACAACAAGTAGGCAAATTTTTCTAAAAATCATTGCCTTTCTGCAGAATATTTAAATATTTCTGGCAGCAGCTTTTTATTAAAAACTTCCACCAGAAATTACCTTGCTTAGAGGAGCAGAATGAACACAAAGGCTTGCCAAGAGCTCTCTTCTGCATCTGTGTGAGCTGAGCTGCTGGGTCTTCCACAGCAGCAGCCAGGGACCCACAGCCAGTTCCAATGATGCAACACATCCTTGAAGGCATGTGCTGAAGACAGGGCTGTGAGCCAGAGGGGTAAAGGAGCAGCTGATCTTATACTGTTGCAGCTGTCTTCCCAGGAGGTATGAATTTCAGTTCTGCAGTTGTCAGTGAAGGCTCCAGCACGAGTCTTCTCCTAGAGAGAGCCAAGTCCTTATCTACCTGTCCTCAGGGGCCAGTCTATGCCACTGTGGGCAGCTGTAGCAGACGATGACTCCTCCTGCTCTGACTCCCTCCATCTCCATATCCACACGTACCTCCGTTGTCACATCTCAAACACCCATTCCAACTCTTGGAACCAACTCTGGCCTCACATAGCTCTCACCGAAATGTCACTGTTCCTGTCTCTTTCTGACCTAGTCTTGTATATGCAATCCCTTTTACATTTTTCTGTAGTCACTGTGTATATTTATCACAGCAAGAAATTACCTATAGTAAACACTCTCTTCAGGAAGCATTCACTCATTTCCCATGCTAAAAAGGAGAAAGATTTTTGAATTGTAAAAGAAGTTAAACATATTACATATGCATCATTCCTGAAATTTTATGAAATTATGAAGGTCAGGGATAACATAAATTAATGCAAGTACATTAGACAAGGTTTATATTTTATGAGAGGAAGAAACATTCAACATATAATACAATCTATTTACGTATCTGTTGGTGGGAAGGTCTGAGCACTAGTGGTTTTAGCTCTAGGTTACTTTTTTACTGTCTACCACTAAGAAACAGCTGCTTTCTGTTCAAGGCAGACTTACTGCAATAAACTTTCACATTTCCTTGCTGGGACTAAAAGAGTATTTTCTTCCTGTCTAATGCTTATCAGCAATTTGGTGAGATCTTTATTAAAATGATATGACTGGCATTAGAAAAGACTTTCCACTTAACATATGCAGCTTCTTTAGTTACAGCCAAAAGCCTCAAAGCATCCAATGGGTAAACATGGCAGGGCTAATCAATTCTACTAAGCAGTTCATTCCAGTTTTCAAGTGAAAAATGTGATTCTACAGCCTGCTATCCTTTCCTTTTTCCTTGTTCCAGTCAACTCCCTAGAGATGATAGGCACACAATGAACACAGACCTTCTCTTGCAGAGAGCAAAGTCTGTTTATCTACCTTTTTTTTTTATTTTTTATTAAATATAAAGTGAGTCAATCCCTCTTCTCATCTCCTTTAATTTCAAAGGCTTCCTCACTGGCAGCTCAGAGAGTACTCACTCTACATATCACAACAGCTGCTGGAGACTGATAGCATGAACATTTATGGAATGATTCAAACTGACCTTCTTTCCATGGATACTAAATGCTCATTGTTAGCTATGGCTTCATGTTCCAGCACAGGCCTCTGACATTAACACATTCTAATACTGAGGGAAAAGGTGAGGCAGCCTTAAATTAGGGGAAAAAAAAAAAAAAAAGTATGTTTTTTATGTGTACATATTGCACATTTTTTCATTTAAATACTTGCATAAATATGCAATCTGATGTCTCGAGCAGTGGACTTGAAATCAATAAACTTTTTTTGCTACATATATTTAGGAAACAGAATATCCAGTTGTATCTTACAGCATCTGATAAATTCTGATCTTTAGGCACTTTACAGTTTCTGAAGATCATTAGAACTTGACGCTGTCTCATTTTAGGGACAGTTCAATCTTATTCTTAAGGACAAATCCATCTTATCAAGAGGAGGGCTCTATTTCCTTCGCAGACAGATTTTTAGGTCCCCTTCTGTAAATTAACCCATATATATATAGCTTATATTGCCTCTATGGATATAAGCTTGAGTTCCTAGCAGATATTCTAGAGTTATTGACAGGGAATCTTGTTTGGAAAGCTGCAACCTGCCTTTTGGACACATGGACACACAGCGATTACAACATGGGAATTTATATTCTGAGGAAATCACTTATCCTCTGGTAGGACACTACTAAAGGTACAGTTATCCATCTTCAAGGACCCAGCCTAGAATACCCCATTTTCTTCAATTTCCCTATCTTGGAGAAGATAATGACAAGGCTTTTGCAAAAATCCAAAATTGAAGTATTTCCCTAATTTTTAACACGACTTTAAATTCTGGACATAAATATGCAAAAAACGTCCGCCTTCCTGTAGGTTTCTTTCCAACAGGGAAAGAGAAAGAGGGACAGATTCTCAGCTGCTACAGATCATCGTTTCTCTGCAGATGTGCACAGAACCACAGCCAGTCACAGTGTCTCAGCAACTGGCCTCAGCTCTCTGCTCACCTTTATCAACATGACAAACTGAGGAGAAGACAAACAACCAAATGAGCAACTTTTGAATCTGCAGTCAGTCCCCCAGAGATAAACTTAAATCTACACTTAGGGGCTTTTTATATGAGGTGCTCAGCATTATTTGTCTTGTCCTTTTGCAAGCCAGTGGATACATGAGCCTATCTATGGTTGCCTAGCTTCTGTCACTGAGGATTTTATCTGTTCTGACTTCAGTAGGCAATGACAGAGAACGCTGTCTTTTTACTAATACGACCTGTTATAAATATAGGTGGAGACATAATAGCATCATAGGATATTTATAGCACAGGCAGAATTAACCTTACTCTACAGATTTTTACAGAAAGGCTGAGTGTTGTTTAGCTTGTTACAATGAGAATTCTCACTCACTCTAAATTTTCAAGTAGAAGCAATGTGACTTTCAGAAAATCAGTGGAAAGAAGAGTTTTATCTTATCCTCACTATGCCAGGCATCTTATACCCTACATCCTTCACGTGGCTCATAAAGAGTTCCACTGGAAGTACTTATTCAGACAAAGAGACCACATTTACCTTGGGTTTCAGAGTACAAATGTGTTTAAGCAAGGAAAAAAGAGTCAGTTCCTTGCTCCAATGTCTGGGCTGGAAAGACACATCAAGTTTCCAGGGCAGAGGGCTTGGTGAAGTCTTCAAATGCTCAAGGACTGTCTGGATTCTGTTCAGATCCCAGTTTGACTATAACAAATATTAAATTAGGCCCAGTAACCCAGGTCATGCTGACCTGAAATACTGTTCCATTACCTCCACTTGATTTCAAACTTCAAAAAGCAAGAAATACTATCAATTAAGGCAGAAATCAAATGCTTCTTACCACTTATAATGAAATAGATTGTTATGCATTTTGACTCACAGATTAAAATTATTGAAACAAACATACTTCCAGATAATTTTTGAAATCTATTCCATTGTTATCATGCTATTCTGAAAATACAGCATAGTTCTAGAAAAAAATAATGTTTTTGACTTGAAAACTTTTATCAGCTCTAAATGCTCGTATTTTTCAGTAAGATCTGGAAAAACAAGCATGCAAAAATATAACACCATTGGCATAATATTGAACTACATTTTTTTCCTTCAAGATCTACACTCTTCTTCACTTCTGAGCTTTTTTTTTTGCATTATAGCTCTTTCTTCTGAAGCACAACATGAAAAATACTTGATTGTATAAGATACTGTCAAGAGACAAGTAATTTGCTGCTATAATTTAACTGAAATTAAATTTCTTGATCCTACAAAATTACAGTAGGAGGAAATTTTTTTTTAAAGACTTTTAAAATCTATTGCTCAAGTTAAAGATCAAAAAGCTTCATATAATTCTAAAGAGGCTGAGTTTTTAATAATATGGCATCTTATTCCAAAGTCTGAAGTGGGATAATTCCAATAATATCTAAACAAATCTGCCAGTTTTATTTTCTGATTTCATCTAAACATTAACATTATTCTGTAGCATTAGCAAATGTACCTTTGACAATTTCCCAAGAGAATATTATACAATTTTCCCTTATTTAAAGATTTTTTTTCAAAAAATTTTAACTGTACCATTATCTGATCAAAGTGCTCTTAAGCTAAGCATCATTGATTTCCTTTCATTTTCCTCTCCTCACAGAAGTACCAGCTTTAAATTTTTGCTGGATTATGATAAACTGAAGATAACTTAAAAGAACTAAAAAAATGCAGTGGATTTCCTACTGTCCTGTGTTAGTCAAATATTCTGTCAAGCTATTGCCAGTGAAAATCTGGAGACAAATCCCTGTTTGCGAATCTTGGTTGTTCCCTCTTGTTACTGCTGTTCGATGTAATGATTGTGAAATTTGAATCGAAGCCCTTTTGAACCCTAAAGATCCCTCCTGCAGTGATTCATCATTGTCACAAAGTAGAAATATGATATACTTCTTAAGAGTCACTGTAATCATATTTGAGGATACCGGTGTGTGACACAACTGTCAGAGAAAGAAAGAATACAGCCAGGAAATAATAATTCACCCTGTTTCTAGTTTCACTACCTTGAGACAGCCTTGGGGTAAGTTAGCTGTTAGGTAAGGCAGTCCTAGGTAGTCTGGAGTGCAAACATGATCTGCAGGTCAGTTTTGAGTCCAGTTTGATGATTTGTATCATCAGCTACTCAGCTGTGTCTTGGTAGACCATGGCCTTCTGTCTTGGCTTTTACCAAAGAAATGGTAAGCAAGGCCAGACCTGATGATTTGAAGGTTTTGGAAGATTTCTGGATGACATTGAGAGGTTATTGCATTTCAATTCAAAGTACTAGCTGGGGGAATTTCTAAACTGCTACATGCATACACAAACACGAACTGCAGTACATAGCTCTGGTATTGGATAAGGCAGGAACAAAGAGTATTTCTTTATACTCACTGATATACCATTAAATCAAAAGTCCTATCTGGAGGCCAACCAGACATCCTCAGAGCATAAACCAACCAGCCCTAAATTAAAAAAAAAAAAAAAAAGTCTGGGCTTCCCTGGACATGAAGGCTGTGTTCACTGTAGCACTTCAGCCTTGGTTTCCAGGATTGTAAGAGGTTTTTGAATGCAGTGGTCAGTAGTAAACATCCCACATACTGAGAAGTGACCATTTCTGACATGCTTCACCTCCATCACTATTTTAATGTGGGTTTCTGACCTTTGCTACTGGGCTCTGATGCTCCTACTCTGTTATGCAAAGTGCCAAAAGATCAGTCTCTGTTAACTTAAGCCACAATTAAATTTTGTCCATCATCATAAGGTAATTATAAGTTCAACATGACTCACAAAGAACTGCAACTTCAAAGACAAAGAAAACAAAGGAAAAAACATGCTGTGAAGGAGAAAAGTGTTCACATTAAAAGAATTAAGATTAGAAGTGAGAACTCAGGAAGTTATTGGCAAAATAGATTTAATTTGGGCACATCTCTTTCCCAACCTTTCCATCCATGTGAAAATTTTGTGTTTAATGTGTTAAAATTCAAGACAACTGTAGGGTCTAGGAAGAAGAACAGCATGAGCTCAAAGCATACAGTGACAATTGTCTTGTGCTAAAACAGCAGAGCTTGTTAATCAGAGATGGCTTAGGCATTACAAAAAAATTTGTCCCCACACTGCTGTGACATGATGAGAATTGCCATACTGTACAAAGACTTACTTAGCATCTGAACTACTGTTGCTGGAAGAGGAGGCATAGGCTATTTTTAGGTCATTAAATAACGTAACTGAGATACCATGAACTGTCTTGTGTGATGCAATATATAGAGAAATCCATAGATTTAGAACAAGGAGTAGTATTGAGCAAAATGTGCTCTCAGCAATGTGGTGATGCAACTCCTACTTCATCTTTCTAAGCATTTACAGATTTACAGTGTTTGGAACTGAGCAGCTTCTATAATAACAATGGATTCATTTCTGCAGCCAAGTCCACTAGATTTGACTAGCGGTTGTTTTACAACTCAAGATTAATTAATATATGCACCTGTGTAATGCTTGTTTTCTGCACTTTAGTGGTAATGCATTGTAGCAGCTATTTGAGGAAAAATAAATTGAAGACAAATGCAATACCACTGAATTGCCAAAAGATTCATTGGCTGGGAGCAATTTGGAAGTATGAAAAAACCCCAAAGATGTAAATTATTAAACACTACTTGTTACGGTTTTTAAACTTGTTACGGATATAAATTTTATATGTCAGAGTGTGATGGTCTGAGACACTGAATGAGGGTTTAAAAAACTATAGGAAAATTTTTCTTCTATGACATTAAAATTGCCTGTACACAGGGAGAGTCTAAAAGTTCCTGATACAAATAGCAACATATGGGTTCAACTCCAGGAGAAGTTGTAAGAGAGAGTTATTTTCCTTCCATACACTTAATTAAACTTACACAGGACTTAATATAATTCAAAATCTCATGTAATCTGCCTGTCTGAGGATTTGTACTTGCACAGCGCCTTAGCTATGAGAAAAAACAAGGAACTGCAACAATCTGCTTTTTCTTTCTGGACATCATAATCTCATGGGAGCAGAACCTGTTTTTTTTACTTTCAGTGACCTCCAATGCAGTGACTCTTCTTCTAAAATATGTAGGTCTTGTCTGCATGTCAACTGTATTTCACATAAATTTTACATTAGGATGGCACTAATTCTTTTAAAATAATAATAGAATGAAGTCTTAAGGAAGGTACTTCAACAGCAAGGGTGAGAGCCAAAAATTCTCCCAAACTAAAAAGCCCCCACCACCATTGTATCTTAAATATGTACTTTAAAAGCATGAATGACTTGCTTGTAAAAGTGGGAGAAAGGAATGCAGCGTTCACAACTACTACTACTCCTACTACTCACGAAGCCAGTGGTTAGCTAAGTTTAGGACATGTTATCCCAATTTCTACTTTCAGAGAGAGTCACATTTTTACTAATCCTGGAGAAGACAACAGTAACTTGACTTTAAATAAGAAATGAAAGGCACATGCATACTCAAGAAAGGCAGCCTCCTTAAATTGCACAGCCCAGAATGTCAGGCTAATGACAGAATTATAAGATCAACTTTTGTACTCCCAGGCTTCAGTACTTCCAGTATTGTTGCCAACAAATGCAAATAAACTGGAGGTAGACAACCTGGAAGGGCCATGGCCAGAGATCAGATGGGATGAAACCTGGAATGGCCTTTTACTGAATAGGTGCAAGAAGAAAAATTTGGACAGGCACAAGGACACTTTGCTAGAATTTGATTTACTTATTAATGCCACTTGGCTTTATCTTCCTTCTGACTAGAAGGTTTTTTGAACCACAGAATGTTATTCTGCATGAAGTGATAGTATCTCCAGAAGAAGATAAGGTATTGTCCTAAGGACTAATTGCACAGCTTGACTTTATAATTTGTTAGAATAGATGAAAATTCTTCACAAAGGGGAACACAGGCTTAAAATTGCTGGCAGATTTTTCTACCTCATTTTTGAATAATAAAACAAAGCAGGCACAATCATGATCTACTTGTAGATAATTTGCTAGTCAAAAAATTAGTTGAACAAATTGTTCTTTCTGGTATGTAGTTTAAAATAAAAGTGCACACACCAGAAAGAATTTTTCTTGAAGTGTTTAAGACAACAGGGTATCTGGTAAGAAATAAGCAAGAAAAAAAACCAATTATCTCTCCTTTTAAATATGTAGCTGCATGAAAACATGTGGTCCTTAAGCAAGCTGGTATAAGATTGAAGTAATCTCTCCTTCAAGCAGAGAGTCAGAGAAAGTGATCTCCAGAGCTTCTTCCAACCTAAATCTAATCCCTGGATTCTATCAAATGCCCTCAAATAGCAAGGTTATGTAAAACTACTTCAGGCTTAAAAGTCCATCTCAGGTCTAACACCAGAGATGGGCTTGGACTTTAGCAGAAGGGCTGAAGTCCTCTCTGAGCACAGTTTATCCTCATCCACAGGTTGCCCCATGCCCAGGTTGGCCCATCAGGCCCCAGCTGCCTTATCCTCCTGTTCTCCTAACCCCGTAACAGCTCGTGGCTTTAGCTTGCTCCTCATTACCCGCAAGCACCCAGTGGATGTGCAGCCCCTAAACAGTCAGAACTACAAACCACCAGAATCCTGTGTGACAAATGTAGGCAGTCAGAATGAGGGCACAACAGGGAGCCTGTCCTCCCTCTTCCTCACTCCCATCCAACTCGGATGCGTCCCTGTGAACACAGCGGCACACTTCCATCTGCTGAGGGAGCTGCTCTCAGCTCCTGCTACCCTCCCTCTGCATACACATGTGCTTGCACGTGGACTGCACACTCCAGAAGGCGGACACTGCTGGATTCTAATCCCCCCGAATTCTCTGATGGATTAAACCTCAAATCTCTAACTCTCCTTCTTAATGCTGTGGTAAGTAACACATGTATTGGCCACATTGATTTGCAGCTGAAATAAAAGAGAAAGACAGACAAAATGAGATGTCTGAAAATTGATCTATGCTGGAAGTGGATGGAACATGAAAGCATTCTGGATTATTTTCTCCTCCCTTCACTTTGCCCAGTGCCTGATGAAGCAAAAATCACTGTCTGCAGCAATAAAAGTTGCAGGTACATGTGTTACCCTCCACCCACCTGTAACCCTTCAATGGCCAGTTTGAGGATAGATGGTGTAAGCTTGGAGGCTTGCTTGAAGGAGAAGTTGCTCCAATCTATAATTAGAATGAAGCCATTTATCTGAAGCTCCTGATCTTCAATGAGCACTTCCAAGGAAAGTAGAATAGCCCGAAGGATATCTATGAAGGAGTTCCTAAAGTAAAAACAGGGGAAAAAAAAAAAAATCAATGGTTGCAGTTATCTTCAAGATACTCATTTTGCTATGGGTGGGGCATGAGTGAGAGATAGGGATTTCTTCTGGTAGAATTATCAGGAAAAGGAGTTGTTTCAGAAGTGTCTTTAAAGAGCTCCTGCTTCAAAACTGCTTGGCATGATAAATCCTGCTCATTGATGAATAGAATAAACACTGAATAAGACCTCCCCAATTTTGTTAGCGGTCCTTATGATAGATTTTAGCTAAGCTACACTGGGAAACTATTTGTCTATGATGAAATAAAACAAATTCAAGCTATCAGTTTAAATCCTTGCTCATTTGGATATGCTTTACCAGTTTTTTTCCCTTCTTACCAGTTTTTTGTTTCCCTTATTTTCAGGAAAGGAAATAAATCAGTGCAATATCAATATAAAAAAAAATCATAAATATCATTGCAACTAGGTTCTATACCTTCCTGCTGGAGTGTAGAGAATGATCCAAGGCTTTACACAATAAAGTTTGACAGTTGCCTTATTTTTGCACACCAAAGGGAACATGAAAAATGGCTACATCCACTCAAAATGAGAACTCTTTATTAATTATCAGCTACATTAGACTGGCCACAAGGCTTCCCTCAGCTCTGGGAGAATAATTAAAAACCTTGGAGGGCCTGAAGCTTATAAAAAGTAAAAGAGAAGAAAATTCTGAAATGTTTTCTTTAATGTGAAAGTCTTCACTGGAAAGCGTGTGCCACTCACTACTTCCATTTTCTCACTACTTCCGTTTTCTCACTACTTCCATTTCACAAAAGTGAGACTTGGACACTTTAATGCCTAGTCCATACTTAACCCAAGTAAGCTGAATTAGGTGCTTTCCTCATCTGTCCTTTTCATTAAGATGATTTACAAACAATACATTCTGTTACAGAGCAGCAAACAAGGAAAGCTCCACAAAGTGCAGCTTAACCTTGTGTAAAATGAAATTGTAATATACTGGTAGTGCAATCTGCTTTACCTCAGCGTAATTCTCAAGTTTTCATGAGGCCTGAAACCTTTCTTTTACAGAAAAGGTTATCCTATTGAGATTTTAATTTAGTTTTTTTCTGCTGTTTTCATGAAGACAAATCCTCCCAAACCTTCAAGAGCATTGCTTGAAATTCTGCCTGAGAAAAAAAAGTATGTGCAGTCAAAACAAATTTCTCTACCATCAACTTCTACCCCTGAATGGCATAAACACATGGTTAATTTCTATTAAAAGTAAATGGTAAAGTGTTTCCTGATTCTTTCTATTTTCTCTCAGCTGGTTTTGAGTGAAAATGTACATTCATTCTCTAAAGACCTCATCCCTTGTAAAAGCTGCTGCTGCACTCTGCCTTTCTGCAAAAGTTAGAAGCTTCTCTGAAGTATAATTGGTGGGGCAATAAATTGAACTTAAAAATACCTAATATTGTTCTTGCTGCATATCAAGTTACCCCTCCATCATTTACAGTTACAGCTACAATGTTGACCTTTTCAACCTATGGGGAAGCTTTGCTAAACAGCTAAAATGAAGGAATATTTCCTCAGCAAAGTCAGTGAAGGCCTACTGATTGGATTGGTAATTGGCATGTACTATTGAAGTCTACATTTATTTTGAAAAACTGTGATATACTACTTACTGCTTAGCTGAAATGAGTGATGACTTTCAAGCAGCAGCATCTGATGACCACACTTTCAATGGTGATAAAACCCCAAATATACCCCTAGAAAACATCTATTTAACATATCCTACACTACCCCTACTACTATCCTCCTTCAGGGTGGTCAACCTTCCACAAGAACTGCCCCATGAAAGCTAGCAGACATGTGCAGTGGCTCCAAAAGTGTACTCACATACATATCAACCTTCTTTGCATTCCTGTTGGCATCAATTCAAAATTATATCATTGACTGGCTACATTGCAGAAAATCAGAATAATTGTGACCTCAGTCCCACCTCAGTCCCACAGCTGCAAAATTTAGAATGAACTGGAGGTTTTTTATTAACAAAGGTGTGAAAACATGGCCACATTGAGAGCAAGAAATGGTTTCAACCTTCATTGGTGGGAATAAGTTTTCTTCAGAGTACATTCAAACTAATATTCATGATCCTACTAGCAGAAGAAAGTCTGTGTAATGATTCCAGTGGGCCTGTCTGGAAATGGTAGATACAAGACATCTTCTGTAATCCGCTCAAACTCAAAATGACAATGGAAATCTTTCAGTGCAAAATCTTCTGCTGATTTTGTGAGTGCTGAGGAATTCCAGTCTTTTTTTAGTGTCTACATCAATTGCCAATTTATCAAGCAATTACTCACCTGTACTTCCCTGTACTTTCAGTAGAAATTATTTACCTGGGAGATAGGGCACTCCATTTTCTTAATTTGCAACTAATCTGTCTGTCCTTGCCTACATCCCTCCCCTCTCTATGTATTTGCAATTTGAAGACATGGTGTAGAAAATAACTCAGAGTGAACACAAAGATGCTTTTCTGATGAGTATAGTGAGACATGAAAGCAACACACAAGTCCTTCAGGTGGGTTGTTTGTAGACACACTGTTCCATGAATGCAGAGCCTGGCTAGAAATCAGACAGAGTGCCACTTGAGGCTGAAGCCCTCTGCTCTTTAGTCTTGGGGCTTTGAGACAAATTATTCATCTGTGTGACTGATTTGCATCCAAATAATTTTCTATGCATGAACACAGAACCACTTTTTATTAGTCACTCTCTTTTGTTCCTTTGCTTAATGTTCCCTTCCCCTCCTCCAAACCCCCTCCCCACAAGCTTAACCCTCTCACACAGAAAAAAAAAAGTTAAATAAATGACAATTACACAAAGGGAAGTGTGTAAGGTCCTGTAAGGATTCAGCATGGAGCCTACTGAAGTGAGCCACTAATGAGTTACAAAGGATTTGCACAAGCCCCAGAAAGAGAAAAAGGAGGAGGGAGAGTCTGTGCCGATCTGCCTAGGCTGAATGGAAAGGTACCACAAAAGAGGCTCTTCAAATACCCTTTGGAAAATGGGAAGTTAGCCCAACATAAGCTAGTGGTAAGGAACAATAATGTGACACAAAAAATGAAGATGATTTAGCTGAGGGATTTGGTGGGGAGATTAGCCAAAGGCATAGCATGAAAATAAATAAGAAGAAATTACTTAATTATAAGAGTTGTAAGCAGGCTGTGAGAGAACCAAAAGGCTCAGTGGAGTACCAGGGTGCAATGGGAACAATTAAAGGGGATAAAGACATTGCAAGGAAATTAAATTATCTATTTGCATATATCTGCAACCAGTCATTTTGAAGAGATCTGTGGATAACAAAGTTGAGGGACTGTTGGAAAATAAGGGGTCAACTAAGACATACTGAAGAAAGTGATACATTTTTGGAGAAGACAGTATCAGTAAAGGCTTTTGACATAACTCTTTCTGAATAGCTAAGCACAGGCTCTGTTTTAGGCATTTAGTGAAATTAATATGATTATTCAGTTAACAGTACAAATGTACAGAAGCACTGGCAGCTGAAGCCATTAAGATTGTCTGGTAGTAAGCAAAAACAAACTGTCACTACAAATTCTGACTGTCCCACAAGACAGCAGCCTAAAAAAGTTTGGACCAGTGCCTCTATCTTGGCAGTTGCAGACAATTCAGCTTAATATCCCAAAGTTAATATGCAGTAAGAGCCTCTCTCCTCTAATACTAAAAATATGGACAAATCCCTATAACATTTTGCAAGCTGTACACATGGCATACATAAAAAACAAAAAACCACATCTCGCTTTGTTCCCTCCAGACACAAAAAATCACCAAGAGAGAAAAAAAAAAAAAGCATATTTAGCTTCTAAGTGGGGAGAGCTGACACTGCCCTGGAAGGAGGATTATCACTGGAAGCAAAACACAGAAGAGGAATCAGAAAGAAGGACCAGAAACACATCTTCAGGTTGCCCCAAATTGCTTGAGCTAATCCAAGTTCAAGAAGCTGGTCGCATCTCAAATCCTGTGTTTAGTTTTGGGCCACTCACTACAGGAAGGACACTGAGGTGTGGAGCAGGTCTACAGAAGGGTAATGGAGGTGGTGAAGTGTCCAGACCACACGTCTCGTGAGGAGCGGCTGGGGGAACTGAAGGTGTTCAGCCTGGAAAAAAGAAGGCTCATGGGAGATCTTACCACTCTCTTCAGCTACCTGAAAAAAGGTGTCAAGGTGAGGGTCAGTCTTTTCTCTCTGGTAACAAGTGACAGTACAAGAGGAAATTGCTTTAATTTGTTCCAGGAGAAGTCTGGATTGGATATTAGGAAAAGCTTTTGAGCTGAAAGGGTTTCCCTGGAGACATGTGAAGATGTGCAGATGAGGCATTAAGAGGCATGGTTTAGTGGTGGACTTGGCAGAGTTGGGTTAACAGTTGGACTCAATGATCTTAAAGGACTTTTCCAGCCTAAATCATTCCATGATTCTTGAAAAGCTTAGAAAGAGAGACATGAGCAACACAGCAGATCCATGCAGGTGGACAAGGAGAATTCAGGAAGGTGCACTTTTAAATGTTCCCAAACACAGCTGAGGTATGTTATTTATAAAATACGAATAAAACAAAGCCCCTGGAATCCAGTCAACAGTGGGATTTGAGAAGGTGCTCATAAATCACACAAAATCATTTATTTAATCAGATTAAATTCTCCTTTCTGCTCATAAAAAAGACCCCAATTTCCATTATTGTATTATTGGAAAACATCTGTGTTTTTTAATGTGCATATTTATTTTGGAAAATTAAACCTCACCCCTACTGAAATCAGCACCAGAAATTATTAACACACAATCCTTGAGGATTCATGTCTTGATTCAAGCTCATGATCCTGAATAACAACCCTGCCTCTCTGGCATCAGAGGGAAATGGCAATCACTCTAGCTGCTGCAAGACCTGATCTTCACAGATTATCACTTTTCATGAGGAAAGGCCTCTCATAGGAACCATGCACAATACAGGGCAGCTTATGGCTAAGAAGAATCAGGAAGAATAAGTTCAAAACGAAGAATCACAAATGAATATGGTGACTCACTTGACTAATCCTGTACTAGAGAAGATGAATAGTCAAACAGAAGAGCTCTCAGCTGAATCACACTCTGAAAGGATTTGCCTTCTCTGTCTGAGGTCTGATTTGTATATATATGTGCAGAAATTAGCTAGGCTTTCCTGCAGTTCACAAAGTAAATTGATTGCATTAGCAGCAAATGCTCACAAAGAATATTTTGTCTTCCTGTAGGTAACTTTCTTCATAGCACAGCTCAAAGCCATATAAACTTGTTAGCTGCAAGAAATATAAACAATCCACTGACATGCAAACTGGAAAAAAATATTACACAACAATATAAGGGTATATTTCTTGTTTTGTAGAGTACTAAACCTTTCTTTGTGATGCCCAAGCTAAATTACATATTTTTAAAAATTTCTCTGTCAAAACAGAATACAAACAGAAGAAACTCCTACTGAGTAGAACATGAGTTGCATTAAGTTAATGTCAGAGATCCAAATTAATTCTTCTGTCGCATCCAGTGTAGCTATCTTTGGTTGTTCCTGTATGTCAGCTTCAAACAAGCATCTCCCCTGTTTTGTAATGAAAATATAGCAAGTTTTTCCCCACAGCATCTGTGTTATTCTATAAATAAAATTCACAAGCAACTTTACATCCAGGACAACAGACTGGATATATAGGTGTACTGTTTTTTTTTCTTCAGAAGTGCTAAGTCCAGCAATGTGTTGGATACAAAGAATAGCATGGACTTAGCTGAGACCTGAAATTTATTTCACATTTCTAATATTAGAAATTCATGGCTTTGTTTATAACTGAATGAAGGCTATTCACACACAGATATCTGGCTGGCTCTAAATTCCTGCTTAGAATGAGCTGGAAGCCTCCACCACAGCCAGTGAAGAGGAAATGTACAAACCTGAGGAAAAAAATTGCATCAATTTTTTTTTTTTTTATCATGCAAAAATTGCCTCTCAGTGACTTCCTTGAAGATAAAAAAATGTTCCCTTGTTATGTTTCTGCTAGAGGTTCTTGTATATTAAAGTGTTATGAGGTTTTTTTGCTGTCACTTTCCACTTCAGTTGGACTCCATAGCAACCAACAGCCCACGAATTACACACTCTGCATTCAAGTCTGTGCTATGAACCTCCTCCTACATGCACTCATTCATATTGCAGGCACCTTTACCAAATGAATACTTTGTCCCTGATGTTAATGTGACTGAGCAAGGACCCTTTCTTACATGTAATTTGGCTGACAAACAGGGGCCTTCACAGATCATGGGTTTTGGGAGGAAGACTTCTGGTTGTGGGGGCTCTTCAGACACATGACAGAACCAGAGGGAAGCTGGCATCTGTTCTTCCCTTTGTCTCAGCCCACAGAAGTGTCATACCATTTAGCAGGGGATCAGTCCAAGATAAAACACAGAAGAGTAAAATAAAATCCTTCCCAGAGCTCTCCAGAAACTTAAGCCCAAACAGAGCAGGCAACTGATAGCAATCTACCACAACCCAAGTTTTCTGACTGCTCCTAAGGAGCTCCTGTGGATGCAGCAGGGCTTGGCTGGCATCCCATAGGCAGTGTACAGCTCTGCTCAGCAGCCTGCTGCTGACAGAAAAGGCCAGAATTCAATCTCAGGTGCAGTAGGATTGTTCCTCTGGCTGCGGGTTTAGTTTATTCCTTTAGGAATTGAGTGTTTCTGAGATACACATGGGTGATTTTCTCACCTTTTTAGTACCCAGGGCCATGTCATGCTTGCATATTGTGTAAATTTTTCTGTTGAGAAGGAATAAGTGACAATCACAGGCAGTGTGTTATGATATTGTGGAAATTATTAAACGCCCTATACTACAACCCCTAAGTGCAATCAATAAATCAGTTTGACAGAGCCACTGCTGTAATTTGCCTGGCTATTCCCAAGGGCACTGTTCCCTGCAGGAGCATGGGGATGACAGGCAAAGAGTTCATTCCATCGTGAGCAGACCCAGGGAGCCCACGGTGGTTTCAGGTTAGTGGCCTCCACTGTTAGGAATTTAGGAGATGACATGTGGTAACACACAGATCAGAATCCCATTCAGGAGGTAGTTTTTAATCTCCTGTGGTGATCTCACCAATGCTGTGATGGTTTCCTCAGAGCACAGCTATAGTAATAGCGAACAAAATGAATAGCTGGTACATGAAGGGCTATGGCTAGAAGCATTAGGATTGATGACCTATGTTGTTTATTTTACTCTGTGTGATTGCATAGCCTTTTCTTATTCCCTCTTGGTGCTGAAATCCATCCTTGCCTCACACTAAGCTATTTGCTCAATTTCTTGCACCATTGCATTTCACAAGTTAATTTTTCATTACAAAAAGGGAAGGGACTTTCTTTTGAACATTATGAAGCTACTGTTTAATGTCAGAAAGTAATTATACAGCTCCTTTGCTTTGGTTTTGAAATGGCACCACCAATTCACTTTCCCTGGTATCATGTTTCCTCTGTATCATTTTGCTATATCTCCTCCAGTTATATCTCCTCTGAGTCTTCAATGTCTATTTGAAATAGCCCTGAATTTCTGCTTTTTCCTGATGCAATCATCTCACTCCTAATGAGCTCCTTTCATTGTCTTTTCTTTTTCTTTGGTCAGATGGTTATAATTTTTTATTTCCACTTTTTTTTTTAAAGAATATATTGTAAAGTGAATTTCATATTCAAGGTGAGTTTGGAATATCAGCATAAAAGAATTCATTATATTTTCCTATTTTTTCTCCATCTCATTCTTAATGCAGCCTAACACATAATTAACTTTCCTGACCACCGCTGTAGAATAAGTACACTTCTTAATTATGCTGTCCATAATGACACAATGCTTTTCTTAAAAGGTTAAAAGTAATTGAAAATCCAGATGAAAGTGCACAAAGTTAAGAAACGGTGAAGGATCTCCATATCAGATGTGGCCACATCTGGATATTAAAATCCAACATTTTCTTGGACTTCATTGCACAATAATGCTGCTCTTCTATGTCATTCTAGAATTTTCCACAATGTTTGCTAATCCTCGCTAACCTGCATGACCTTTCAATTATTTTTTGTCACACCACCATTTAACTCACTTGTCTGCCAAAAGAATATTACTGCTGGGTGTTATGATAACACAACTTCGTCATTTGCAAATCCTAGTCTCTGTCTGAAGTATCAGGACCCCTTTTATTTGCAAAACAAAAACTCAGTTGCATTTTAAAAAAAAAAAAGTTCTCAGGAAGATCTTTTATTTGCCATTAAGTTTGCCAAATAACATATTTGCATGTTTCACATTAAAGAATTCCAGGAAAAATATCAAATTGTCCCTTTGCTTGCAAGCAGTCTCTCTTACATCAGACTTCAGTGATGACTAAATCAAATAGTAAAGTTAAAGTCAAATAACTGCTCATGCATGCACATATTTTGAGTGAAACAGAGTGTTCAGAACGACAAAAGTCATATTATTGTTTGTGAACATTCAAACAGCACCTGGTTACTCAGTCCAGAAAGCCTTGAAAAATGTATCTCTTGAGAGGTACTGGGTAAAGAGGTCACCAAGACATGAGAAGAAGTAGCAGACAATAGAAATTCAAGTATATATTAATAAACACCTACATTGGCTGTTGAATCAGGCAAAGAGCATATACTTGGCTTATGCCTGTATTAAAATCCGGGCAGTGAAAGTAGCAGATATTATAAATATGTACAAAACTCATGTCAATCACAATAAGGTTTATAATTTGTTTCAGTTGGAGCCCTTCAGGGCACATAAAAGACAGACATGAAAATATTCTAATAATTTCTTATAAATAAATGAAAAATCGTGTCAAGTATTATATATCATAGAGGTTTCCCACTGGAACAATAAGCAACTTTGATATAGCTGACAAGATGGAGGAACTTGATATTATTGATGTAGAAATAATCACTGGGGAACTCAAAACAGATGCAATTAAGATTCATAAGACAGCAGTCTAGAAAAGAATTAACTGCTTGTCTCTGCAGAAACAATGTTGAAAATTTGTTAAAATTATTCAAGTGAACAGGAGAAAAGGACCAGGGAAAAAAATTATACTGTGTAGATTTATGTAATAAGGACTGATAAAAGTGTATAGAATCATGATGCGGCCAGCCACAAAGAAACCTCTTTGCACAGTTATGCTGAAAAGTATATACAGTGAAGCTCAAGAAAAAATGAACATTTCCACTCTAGCTACTTTTGAGTGGATCATATTTCATGCAACTTCATTGAAGAAAGTGAAGGAATGAATAGCAAAAAGCATTTCCCCTTAAAAAGCAGATTTATTCTTTTCTCTACAGAAAGGCTCTTCTGTAGAAGACTGCAGACTGCACAGAAACTTTATCAAGATAAAAATAAGTTATGATCCAACCAGCAATGAAGAGTCCAGTGACAGGTCATCAGTGAAATTTTTTAAAAGTATGTCTTTTTACTCGCATTCTCCACTTTTGCCCCAGAGTTCATTGGGTATCCAACTTCCTACATTGACAGCAACTGACAGAAGTGGCTCTGAGAGATCTGGATTCCACGGACTACCCAATACGGCAATAAACAGATTATGATAACGGAATTAGGAGTTAGGAAGGTGGAAATGGTAGAAAATGAAAATTATGGAATGACATATCAGTCTCAACTGTACAGCATTGCAAAAGAAACCCCAGGAATGTAATCCTGTAGGCAGCATAAATGACGACCACTCCAACATCTCTGGCAAGCGTGGCAATTGGTCTTTTTGAAGGGGAATTACTGAACACAGAAACCAAATATCATCAGTGCTGTTCTATGTGGTGTTACAAACCTTTCACTAAGGGTATTTTTGTGTTGATGTCAGCAATGGAGCAAACCTAAAGCCCAACAAAAGCTAAAAATATTTTTTTTTCTGTGGATTTCACTACCACATAGGCAGAATTAGTTGGGTTTGAGGAAATAAAAATTGTTGAGATCCTGAGATGACTACAACCACCTGATGCTGTGAAAGTGAGGATGTGAATATTCTTGGGATGTGTGAGGTTCCTTTGAAAAAAATAATCCTTCAGAATGGGTTTGGGTTTTGGAGGTGTTTGTCTGGCCTTCAAGTTGCAAATTACAGTTTTCTGAGATAATTGTAGGACAAAGGGAAAAGATGTGAGCCTATCATGACTCCTCTGAAATTTTTTCAAAGCAGCAGCCTGAAGAAATTAATGTTACTGTCCCAGCTCATTTAGAAATACAACAGTGCTGAGACTGGCCTCCTCAAAGTAGATGAAACAATTATGGAACAAAATTCTTAAGTTCAGGCTGTAAACTGAAAATTAGAAACTGCCAGGTTTGCAGTTGTTTTCAAAATGCCTTTTTTTTAGGAACAGTGGACAAAATTAGCTAGAATCAATTTTTAGAGTATGATTTTAGATAACCATAAAAGGGGAAATTAAACTTAAACCTCTAAGACAAGTATTCATAATGTTCAAGTACTTCAATTTATGTGAATGCAGAGGCTTAGGTACATTATTTTTCCATTATATATATATAAAAAAGAAAAAAAGAAAAAAAAAAAAAGGAAAAAACATCTGTCAACCTACCTGAAGCAATTAATCAATGCTTTACTTATAGTTCATTTTCTGGATATGAAACCTTAAATTTCTGAAATAAGTTCTGCCTTTTAACAAATATTTCAAGTTCTATGATCTAACAGCATGAAGGATTTCTCTTGAATGGGATGGGGTAGACCTTGGTGTAGCATGCTAACAGCACTAGTGGGCAGTAACTGCTTCAGTTGAGATCCCAAAGGCAGCAGAAATGAAACTGTGGAGCCTTGTATTGGATGTATGGTAATGGAGAACAGAAGCCCAGCCTGATATCCTCATTCCCCTGAAGCCAGTACTTTTATGGGACATGTCACCAATTCCCCGTATGGTACAGATGAGTGCTGCAGTTGCAGTGTAGTCCTAGCCTTACAATAATAATATTATATAATTATTGCAGGGAGGCCATCAAATTTTCTTAGGAATTTCCAGAGAAAAACAATCTAAGTGGTTCATATAAACTATTAAACTGACTTGACTGGAAAAGATAATTTCATACGAATTATGATATTAGGAATTCTGAAAGAAAAGTTTCTTTTTAAAGAATTTATCAGCAACCTCCTAAATTACTCTGACCTCTAAACAATAGAGTATATTTATATGTGTGGACGTTTAGTTTCTTCTTTCTGGCAACTGCTGTGTCTGGTTTGCTGTTTTGGGGGAAAGGGTTGTATTTAAAGTTTTTAACCAACTGGAAACTGTGAAATGATAATGTAATGTATACTCTTCTATTTCTGTTTATATTTCTTTTTATTATGGAGCTAAAATAATTAATTCAAAATAATTTCCTGCACCTCTAATAAGAATTTTCACATAGTCAACACAGAGAATTACTGAAGAAATGTGATTAATTGAAGTCATGATTCTGCACTACTAATTCAACTATTTATAATTGTTAATGAAGCAACATTTGTAAGATTTAGGTTCAGAATATAATAGGAAAAAAAAATCAGTGTTTTTAAACTCAATGCACAGTGATGTCCTGCCAGACCCTATGTTGGTACTTGAAGGAAGCAGCTCTGGAACCAGATAGCTGGAGCAACCAGGACTTTTACTCCAAATACAAGCACTGAATTAAAGATACAAGATAGCAAGGAGGCCTTGTTTTGTCAAAAGATAGCCAAAAAGAAGCAGAAAAAGGAGCAGCAGACATTGCCACAGCAAATATAGTTACATGGCCTTGAGAAAAATTCTCAAAGAAAAAAAAAGGAGAAAAAAAAAAAAGAAGAGAAAATGAAAAATTCAAAATTTTCCAGAAGAAAACCTTGATATTAGGGGAAAATGTGTAAATCTTGAAAAAATAATTCCCTCCTTGGTTTTACTTCCTCTTGCTTGTGGAAGACATTTACAAGCAGTCATTCTACTAGTTTTTTACAAAGAAACTTCTAATTTTTTCGTGTTTTCCTTTCCATTAAAAAAATGCAGGAAATTTTAAATTCTTTTTTTAACCTTTTAACTTTTAATTTATTTTTTTTTTAAATTGTAAAGCCTGCTTTTCAGGAGACTTCATCAGAGAGGTTTTCATGGTATTGTGGGATGATTTGTTAAAATTGCCATGATTCCTAATACTATGCTGGTTGTCATTTTTGTGTATATCATTGTCTCACAGTTTAGGTTACATTGAAAGAAGAAAAGTAGGTAGGGATTGTCCATTTTATAGATCTCTACGCAGCCTTAGGACACATTCATTACAACAGCAGAATTAATTTTCATAAAAGTAACTGTAGTACATACTTCTCTTTATTCTAGACAATTTTGACTTTACCAAAAGATTACAAAGAAGGCTTTATGTGGTGTCATAGAATAACTACAAGGGACCAGGTCTTTGCAAAATGACTCCAATTATGTTGCGGTTTGTTTCACTCCACAAAAACACATTTCAGGCTGTGACTTTTCACCTTGATCTAGCAGAACCCTTGACCACTCCATCCCCTTGCATTAGGCTGACTTAGCTTCAGTTAATATTTTGCAACAGTTTTTAATGGCCAGGTAAAAGCCCTGCTTTTGTTTCTGCGTGAGAAATATATTGAGTCATAAGGTATTTTAGCAAATATCTGAAGCAAAGCGTATCAGTAGTGTCATTGCCCATGAGGAGCCCACAGAATGCCACATACAATTACCTGTATCTTAGTCATTGCAAAATGTTTTCTAATATTTGGAAATCAAATTCTCTTTAAGATTTGGGAAAAATTTGCTTTTATTCTATATATCTACTGTTTACTACCACATTTCTTTTAGGTAAACTATTATATATGGGAACAACTGAATCACACCTCTAATTATCTTCAACATTGTCATATTTTCCAAAGTCCTTATTGTGATATTCTTTTGCTGACTTAGTTCAGACTTGTCTCTTGTGCTAGTACTTAGATTACAGGACAGTTGAGGTGGGTAAAGGTGAGTAACGACTGCTGTCCTGCTGATGGTGTTCTTGCAATACAGCTCTTTGCTTCTCCAATGGTATCACCTTACTGTATATAAATTAATCTGTAGTCCATTCTTTACCCTCAAATCCTTTTGTGCCCTGTCAATATTAGTTACCCATGAACACGTGATTTAAGAAATCAAGAGGTGAGAAAATCCCAGTAGAGACAAACCTGTCAGCCAGGACGAAACCAGTAATGGCAGGTGTGGCTTGTGTCTCACAAATCTCCTTGGCTTTTAACACCAAGCCTCCATCTGCTAAGCCCCTTTCTGAAGTAAATCCCAAAATGATCCTGAAGTACTTTTAAATGATTCATAATAAATGTTCTCTGGAAGAAAGTGAATGTGCATGTACCTGCATATACACTTTAGCAGAGAATAACAATAAGATGATGGGAAAAAAACCCAGGCATTCATTGGTGGCACAGCATACACAAATTGCCATTTTCCCCAGACTTGCAAAACTCTTTTATTCAAACAGAATTGAAGGCTTTATCAGAGTAAAAGTGAATTTAAATAGCAGGAGCCAGCTAGAAGTAGCTTACATGTAAATGAGAACCTAAGAAATGGAAAGATTTCCCACCATCTCTCCCTAGGTTGGAGTTTATTCCTCCTCCTTTTTTACTTAGTTTTCAAATGAATATTGCAGTACATTTGGAAGCAGGATATTTCCTCAGTCTCTTTCTCTTTCAATGTAAATCACATTTTTTCGTTTGTACCTATACAACAGGCAGGTAGGATTAACCCTGGGGAAGCAAGGCAATGCACACTTATGGAGAAACCTTGCAAAGCTTAGAGGATCACAGCTCCAAGATAAGAGACCAGAACAAATATGACTTAGGTAGGGTTATCACACTCAGGTGTAGATTCTCCTGGTTAGAAGTACCCATACAAAAACAATCCTGTGTGCTAACACATAGCCTAGCACTCTGAAGCAGCGTAGGCAGCATACATCCTCTGTAGATAGATCTGTGCATAGCTAAAATACGTGACTGGCATCTCTTGGATTTGCTGTGGAAGTCAGCCAGGAGGAAGGAAACAGTGAAATTTTTAGCCCTGGCAAGGGGAACGGATGTTTCTGATCATACCATAGCAGTGGCCTAGTGCTGTTACCCCTTTTTTCACCTATATTACTTAATTCATAGCTGAATTTAAGGAATTCAGTTCCTCTACTGGCATCTTAGAAAACCAGAAGAGCTGAGATTGCAACTCTGTGGAAAGGAACACAGGTCTATTTGTAGGAAAGAAGAAGGAAGATGTGGGGATAGCTTGTAGCTAGAACACAATGAAGAAAAGCATATTAGTTTAAAAATGTCTAAGTCTTCCTGCTTCATAAATTCAGACCATCAGGTCTTGGTGCAGTATGTGGGAATACATGTGTTTTACAGTACACTCGAGGGTGGTTCTATGGGATTAGACCAAAAGTTCTACCCAGAACAGACCCCTAATAAGAGGTTTGATACACAGCATGTTCTCAAGGTTAAAATAGGGACCATACTAATTTGACACTGAAAATCAAGTATTTTTTCTTATGTTTGTTGATATGGCAGCCACTAGCTTACATTTTCAATAAAATCCTCCATTTTGGTCCCTAAAGATGTATTATGGGATATTACATGAATACTCCATATACCCTTTGCAAATAAGTTGTTATTGAACCTCTAGCATCGGAACTTTACACAGTGCTACGATTTATATTGCAGATGTGAAAGAAAACTGCCACCACACGGGTTAATGCATACGCAGAGATGTGCCATCCATTGCGCCTCTGCAATGGTAAAGTGGAAAAGAGATACCATCTCTCTATAAAGAAAAATGAAATTGTATATTGCCTTTCTCCTTAAAGTACATCTTTGCTAGCTTGAGTTTGCTCAGCACAGACAGTTTTCATAAGCAGTTGCATAGGAAATAGTGTCAGCAGGAGGCTAACTGGCTTGTTTTGCCCTCTGTCCCTGCAACAAATGGACCCTCCAGGAAGTTTCCAGAGCTGGGATTATCATGGTCTGTGAACAAGGGATAGTTGCTTTTTGCTGCCCCTGTGGTTGCTGCGCTTATTGAAAACAAAAACTGTGAGAATGCGATCAGAATGTAAGACCAGCATTTCCTCTTTCTTTAGAAATTATTCCATTTTCTTATTTTTAGGAATCAAATCTCCAGTCATGACATATTAATTATCACATTCTGAAGGAGACTTCACTTCTCAGTTCCGTGTCAGGAAAAAGACGCGATGGATACTTTCTCTCTTCTGTCTTCAGGTTTTTTATTATCTTATCAGAAAAACTGGCACCATCCTCAGAGGACTTAGTGCTTAGGAAAACCCACCATCAAAATGGCCTTGAATGCACAGTTTCAAGGTCTTTTATAATCACTTATGTCCAATTAACACTATAAAAGTATCTTATTTTCCTTTCTTTACCAATTACCCTTTCTTGTCCATTTATGTACTAAAAACTGCGGCAAATGATAGCCAATCACTTTTGTGCTACTAACACTGCAGAACAAGGAGTGCATGAAGGAGAAGAAGCACTATGAGATGACACCCTGTTCCCTCCAACTTGACTCCATATTAACTCCCTAAAACCTAAGCTACTCGCCCTAGTGATACACTACACTACTTTCTATTATCTATCTTACTCTTTTGTGAATTTTGGTTTATCTAGAGATTCTGAAAGCTTTCTTCATGGGTGAGGGTCAAAGTTAGTGTTTTCCTGGAGGTCAGGATTCCCCAGAGCAGCCAGAGGGATACTTCTCTCTGGATTCCTACAATATTCCAACTCTTTTAACCATGACAAAGGAGGCAAAATACAGAAAATCTTCAATAATTCAATTTTTTATCTTGTTTATTGGAATAGCTTTACTTCTCCATCCTTTCCCCTGTCCTCCTATTCTATCTGCTTGGTTAAATTTTTAAGTGTACGTGGCAGGTGGGTGCTCGTACTGCTGAATTTCCCACATCACTGAAAGCTTCCCATGGTCATGGCACTCTCACCAGCTCAACCACGGGACCAACTGTGTTTCCCTCATCCTCCACCCTCACCATGGCAAAGAAATACCCTGAAGCAGAGTGACTGAGGTGGCAGGGTAGAATTTGCCCCAATGTGCTGTTCAGCTATTTCATGGAATTGAGCAACCATGCATAACGTTCACATCCTGACCAAATTCATGCTGTCTGCTCTAAGACCTGTGGGATCGCCTGGTCTGCTAGCAGCATCAGTTCCTAAGTATCTCTTGTGCTGTTCTGAGGGTGCTGGAATTGGAAGGTGGTCAGCACTTGCCAGAGTGAAACAAGCAGATCTTTCAATGTAAAATGCAATTGATATAGGGCTTAGAGTTCAGAGGAAAAAGTCTAAAATAAATCATAGCCTGAGGAAATAATATATCAAGGAAGTATTCAAATTTTAAAATTTCAAATGTATTTAAGGATTCCAGTTCAGTATTTACATTCTTTTCTGATGCTTCCACTGCATGTAGCTTATTAAATAGCTGGACATAGAATGATTTTTTTTTTTTCATTCTCTGACTCTTTTCAGTCAGTTCCTGCTGCAATGCCTGAATTTGCCTTACCTGTTTTTAGTGAAGTTGGCAAGTTAGAAACTGACCAGAATATTAGACAGTTAGAGAACTTGATTTGAGGAGTGCTGTGACAAAAAAGTGTTCTGGTATCTTCCTACAAAGCCTCACCTCAAAAAGCTGCTATTTATAAGAGCATTCATTCATGGTTTTGAGCAGTTTCCAAAGTGCAAAAGGGCAAAGAACCATATAGGATGTCACATTGCTTCCTACTATTCTGTGGATGTAGCTCTGTTACAGCGTTCTTTTGCAGATCCCATCTGTGAGGATGACATTTACAGCCCACATAGGACTATGGGTCCTTCTTTTAGGGACAAGTGCTATCACAACTGTATGCAGTTCCTATTTTCTGACACTCAGACCTAAAGCCTCAAGCAGAAATTGAGTCTTCTGAGAGTCTGGGAAGAAAAGCAGGGGATGCATTTTTGTGCCTATGTGTTTGCTGTTTATATGTGCTTGTATAATTTTCTTTATCATCTGTCCTTCTTTCCACTTTATAAAGCATGGGAATTGGATTTGGTTTCTTTTTGCCACAGGAGGAAGGTGACATAGAGCCACTTTTCAGTCTGCCCTACATTTTCCTGTGTTATCCTGTGGCAAGCTCCTGCAACTGTGTTTCTCACCCCCAGGTCCTGTCCTTCACACTTCAGTCAGCCCTCAGCCCAACACCATCCAGTCACCTCTTCCCTCTCAAAATGTGTTTGATTGCCAATCCGTCTCCGTGGATTTTTTTTTTTCCTTTCAGTCAGGCTTTTCTCATTCTTCAACATATGCTTCATAACTTTTCCAGCAGTTGTTTTTCTTTCTCTTTTTCAGACATTTTCGCCGTCTTCTTGGACTCCCTATGCAGCCCAACACAGGATTCTCATTTGTGTGTGTCATCCTGCTGTCATTCATATGGGCTACAATTGCCTTCCCAAATATGGCTTCTGTAATAAATGTTACTAACTGAATTAAGTTGCCGCCTGCAAGCAAATTAAAACATTTCAAGACAGAGCTTCTTTTTGTCTTCTCTGTCCAACATTTAATTTGCACATCTGTTACTCTTCAAAATAAAAATTCTGCTTATGCTATGCTGCCTTCCCCTACTATTCTGGCACCATTTCAGACCAGCTCAGTAATGTAATATGAATTATTTTTTATACAGCGTGCTTCTGAGCAATTTATTGGTCAATGGAACCACAATGTCAATCTGCATTACTGTAACATCTCCCAACACAGAATCACTAGCTCCTAACCAAACCCAAAGACTTGATGTGTAAAAATCATTATGGTGTTAGGGCTGGCTGTGCTTCAGCTGTGATCTCTCATGATAAACAGACGTGAGGCTGAGTTATTGCCACAGTTCACCTGTGACTATAAATCAGTCTTAGTAGATATTAATTCCCTCATATTCTATTAAGCATCTGAGACTAAGCTTAAAATATGTTAGAACAATCAGCACTTGAGATGTATTCCTTTATACCAACAGGATCTGGTGATGATAATATCCTTGTAATTACACCACTTTGAGCATTCTCAGGAAGGTCTTACTTGGGTTTTATCGCTATCCTTTAAAAGATTTATAGCTGTTGGTTTACTTCTATGTCAGAATATTTCCTTTCCCTTTAGCCTCATTGCACTGTCCTACAGAATGGTATCTGGCATTTGATATTCCCTGGGTAATAAAAGACCATTTATGGATAACAGTTGACTTGGGATTGTATATTGTAAACAAAGCACCAGGTTTTCTCTGTCTGACTCACAGAATTTTTGGAGCTATGTGACAGCTTCTAAGGTGCAAACATGAAGACAGAAATTAATTACCAACTTACTGAAAAAAAAAAAAAAGATAAAAAGCATTCCTCTCCCTACCCCAAACCCTATTTGCAGAGGATTGTGGTTGGAGACTTTCTTCTGGCTCTCTACACAAAAATGAATTTTATTCTGGCTGAACAACTTTGAAAGAAATGCTTTTCCTTGGAAGATTAATGGACACCTTCTGCTGAATTACTTGTTCACCCAAAGCTCCATCTCCCTGGTGTATAAGCAGCATGTATTGGAAGACAGTAGCAGACATAGGAACAGCTGTGGAAGTTACTGAAGGCTTTCCTCAATCCAACAGCTGAGAAGACACTCTTACCTAACTTCTTTAAAAGTTTCAGTTTCACTACAGGTGGATCAGAGAAGTGAAGGCTTAGATTTGGTGAGAGTGATGAAATAAAAGTGTGAGAAAGGCTATTTGTATTCCAGCACATGGAACATTGTTTTGTACATTAAATCCTTATTCAGGTCTCATCAAAACTGTGTGTGCACATTTTTTGGTTTTACAAACTGGATTTTTTTATCTTGTAAATTATTTAATTTTTAAAAATCATTATATTATCAGTTTGACATTCTTATCTGTCTTTATTGCTGGACAAACTTGCATCCAAAATAAGGTGGTCTGTAAACAGTGGCCTAAGTAAAGTCTTTGTGGGTTTCAGGGTTTCAGTTCTGATCAAAGTAAAAATTGCCCCTCCCCTGTGCTAGTGCACAGTAATATAGCTCAACAATTTTTTTCTCCCTTACTGTGGAAATTATCTGCTCTCTTTCTTTTCTATCCATCTGCTCATTTCCATTTATTCAATATTGAAGAAGTGAAAATGAAGGTACTGAATATGTGATTAGCTTTAACTAACACATCCAAAATATACTAGGCAGGACCTAGAGAGAAAGTGATGACATTATCTCTAAGAAATCTGCCTGAACAATGTAAAGAAATCAAAGCTATGCAGAACATACAAAATTAGTGTAACTCTAGAACCATGATAGATCTTAGCTAGTGATTTGGCAATGAGAAGTATTACCCCCTGTGGTGGTTTTTTTTTTTCCTGTCATCAAAGCGGTTTTGGTCAAAACAATCATCATTGTCTTTTTTAACTATGTGGAAACAAAAATAAAATTCTTGCCAATGTGCTTTGCAGATGTCACAAACCCCTTGAAATGATAACTGGGGAGCAGGACAGGTTTAGCTCTGCACAAGAGTGTGAATCACATGCTAGACTGTGCCCACATTATGGATGAGAATCTATGACACATTTACCAGTGGCATTTGTATTTTAAGAAACTGACTTGAAAGCAAATTTGGGCTGAACATGAGCTCAAAATAGAATAGAATAGTTAAGAACAGAGTGATAATCCTGTATCTAAAAGGAGGAAACTACTGAACAGTTGAGCTTGGGTTATCACTTGATGATTTTTTAGTGAAAATTTTTATTCAGTTCATCCACCTGCACTTTAGAAACAATGCTAAAATGATAGGAACAGTCCAGAAAAGAATGATGAAGAGTATTTTAAACCTGGAAAATCTTCCCAATTCTGAGAGTAAAGAAGTTAAAACTGTTTAAGCTTTGGCATCTTAAATGTACTGCGATATGTTAAGCTAGTGGATTGCTTTGCAGAATATAATCTTTGTTGTGCTAGAGATGTGTCCTTTACCTGTGGACAACACCAAATACCAAGTTGTTTTTTCCTTGAGAAAAAAAGGTGTTAGCTGTTTTACTTTCCCCATGGTTAAAGGTGAACACAAGAACCTCTGCTGCAGAGTCACTAATGCAGTATCTTCCCGTTGCCTGACAGTGACTCACCCTACAGTGCCGCCTCCCCAGTGAACTCAAAAATAGGTTAAATGTGATGTGGTCAGGACACAAAAGTACAAACATGGGAAGATGTCATATTTTTGTGGTACATTTAAACTAACACAATCTAGCAGCTGGAAGCTGAAGCTGGAAACATTGAGACTGGAAATTAAAGCCTAGTTTGCTAGAGATGTCAGGTCTATCAGTTGCATTCTGGTGGCTGAAATTACAAATGCTTCTAGAAGCTTACATGGAAATTCTATCTTTGATACAAGGGAATGCCTTAGAAACATCTTGAATCTGATTTGTCCAAGCAGTCATATTACACAAATAATGACATTTCCTTTCACAAATCAATATACTTATAAGCACTGAATGTTTCTTGTCTCTGACATGTAACACCAACAGCAACTATACTCCCAGGCACATGGATGTGTGCACTGAAAATCAATTTATGGACTATAGCTATTCTGATTTTAACAGAGCCTTTAAAAGTTATTTCTTTATAAACAACCCTTCATAAATTAGAATTTATGATCATAAGGAAAGAAAAGGCACAGCCAGTGGCAAATTTATTAAAATTAGGAAGGGCAGGTTAAAGGGTGAGCTTTTACTCTTACATGTCAACATCATGGCCAATTCCATTAACATTCAGGTGAAATGTGAGCTTGTGAACATCTTGCTATTACTGAAGACACATCTGCAGACAGGCTGCTCAAGATGCGTTTATGTAAGATGTGCACAATGCCTGTTTGAATTCTTTTGTAAAATTTGTATTTTTTCTGGTTGATAACCTGCTCCCATGCTGCTTAACAGGGCATTGCACTCACCATTTCCTTCTCCTTAACAGCTTTTCCTCTGGTTGATGCCTTTAGAGAGCAAAAATGAGGAGAGCATCCATTTACTTACAGCCCAAATCCTGTCCCAAATCCCTGTTGCACCTGGAGTGCCACAAAAGCCCACTTTTGTGGGGCTTTTGAAAAAAACATTTCTTGTCATCTTTATCAACAGAAGAGATGAGACTCAGTGGCTGAATTGAGATAAAATTTGCTCATAATTTTTAATGTCACTGAGGAGTTGTAGGAAAGTACATCCTGTTCTATTTGCCTCAGCTTTTCTTCTTTGAAGGTTAAAACTATATTTTCAGAAATATGCAGGGTTGCTTTGGTTTTCCTATGCACAGACATAGACACACAAATACACGTACACATGGGCACATGTTAAATATTAAAGGTCTTGCAGAAAATATGAGCCAAAATCTGTCAGGAATCATTATTCTGTCAAAATTCCATTGCAGAATTCTTAGAACACCAGCATTCTCAGCTTTCCAAGAGCAGAATCTGATGTACAAGGTTAATCATAAAGCTTCATTTTGTTGAGGGATCAGAAACCCAAAGCTGGCTCTATGTAATACCTAAATCCTTTAATGCAACCAGCAGAGCCACAGTGCTTCTGTCCTCTAAAGCTGGTGCTTTCTATTAATTCCAGATACCTGTGCATTCATCTTTCTTTTCAGGCCAATTGCTAACAGAAGAGTTTTGTGGATGAAAGAAAAGCAAATTTGCAGTTCAGAAAGACAGGAGATAAACTGCTGGCCTCTTTGTAGCTAACAGGACTTTTATTACTGCCCTCCATTCATGACTTCACCAACTGCTTGATTATTCAAAGTTACACTTCTGTATCATTTTCTGTACATTTATTCACATGCAAATGAAAATCAGAAATACTTCTGACTCTGCTTTTCACATGGAGATGAAAGGTTTTCCCAGAACACAAATAATATTAAAAATTGCAGGCATATGTGTATTGTTCTCTAATAATTTCTATGATGCAAATTCAAAGCTCCAATCTATTGAATCCTAAGGATAAGATTTTTTTCATCAAAAAATTTAGACGATCACAAGACAAAATCCTACCTGGGAATCATCAGAACTGATGGTACTTAAAATATGAATCTGAATTTTGTTCTTTCATATGATTTTTATCAAGATTCAACAGAACACATAGTAACCCTACAGCTGATTACACTTCTCCATCTCACCCTGAAGGCAGGGAAAATGGAATATAATAACTTAGAAAGACGAGGACAATGTGAACATGGTATTTCTGGACTAGCCCCTTTTCTCTGTATCACTTCAGTTAGGGATGGAAAGCTGACTAATCACACTAACATTGAAGGACGTTATTTTATAATAATGGCTGGGAGATATATTTGTTCATACCACTCTGTAAATAAATGGCCTGAACTGAAAATATGCTTTGTGTGAATCTCCTGTTTATGGGACCAACAACACAGGACTACCAGAGTGTGTAGAAAACACAATGCATTTGTGGAAATAGAGCAGAGGCTGCAATTCCCTAAATGGCTGAAGCAAACAAACAAACAAGCAAGCAATCTGTTAGAAAGTCTGAAGATAGAATAAATATTGCCAGTTTCTTCTGCACCAGGAGAGCTACAAGAATCTCCATATGTTTTGAGATGCTTTCTGTCAACTTCTTTGGCTGGTCCATGAGACAACTTGTATGATAATGTATGTAGAGCAAAAAGACATTATCTGGCTAAAATTTGGAAATATTTCTTTAAAAAAACCCAGACAGGAACTACTTATATGACACACTGATATAGCCTTATCTCTAATGGTCCCATGTCCTGAGAATGAGGACTGACAGGTGATCAGGTGAGATGGAAGTGTAATGGAGATATGGTTACAAAATCTTTTGCTGAAAATGACCTTGCTGCTTCAAAGATGGCCACAAATATTCCATTACTACTTGAGTGAGAGTGTGTGTAAAAAGATAAGGACACTATCTACATTTACCTACTCTGATCCCAGTTGGCTGCAAAAAGCAGAAGAATCTTCCTGCCACAGTGGTCACGATTTTCCAGTACTCCTGGAAACCCATCTGTCAGCGCCCGTTTGATTCCTGGATCATCAGCCTTGAAGTTTTTGAACATATCCAGATTTAATTGGCGGTATTGGAAGTACTGAGCCAACAGTCTGAAGGCCTCAGTTTGGTGAAACTTTCTGGCTCGGAGAAATCTCAAGATGAAGGCATCATCTGTACGTAAAAACCCAATGTCAGGCCTCGTGATGATCATGTCCCTGACTTGTTGGATATCCTGGTGCAAAATGTCTGGGTTTTCATTCAGTTCCAGGCGGGCTTTCTCTATAGTCTCTGGACTAAGTCCAGCTTGTAAATGGGTCATCTCTGCAAAAACCTCTTTTCCAAATCCTTGACTTCGGATATTTTAGTAGAAGTGCTGATCCCATTCAACTGATGGTCGGCTATGAGCATGAGCCATTCATGTGGTTTTTGCTATCAAGCTGATATTTAAGAAGTAAAAGCAAAGGGCTTTTCTTATTCTTGCAGAGTAGCAGGCAGTTCACATGTACTATAATCCATCCAAAGGAAAGTGTTGCTTATTCCACCACTTACTAAAAGGAAAAGAAAATACATAAAAGAAAGATTAAATGTGTATATAAAGCTTGTAGGAATGCATTTCTGAATTTATTTAGCCATAAAATTTCTTTGTGTAGGAGGATACCAATCACATAATTTCAGAATGGGTGCATTTAAGACCAGGCAGTCACTAACATCTTGAATGTATGTTTTCAGGCTTTCAGAAAAGCAATCTGATTTATTGACAATTAATGCTAAACTGTATCAACTTGCTATTAGAATATACTTCTCAAAGTTGTCTTACAGAACTGTGGGAGTTGCAACATCCCTAACTTCAAGTCAAGGATGATAACAGCAGAAATAACAGTAACTTTTTTCCAGCATTAATGGGAGCAATATTTCAGCTTCATAAGTAGACAGATTTACCCTCATCATACTAAGTAGAACAACTGTTTGATTTGTTTTATCACCTGTACTATCAGCTCATAGTTCTCCTTGAGAAAGACCCTGACCTGATTTTTAATAAAACCAAAACTCCACCAATACCTGGGATAATTTCTACTTTTTAGAAACTCAATGGAAATATTGTCCATTGAGACTCAATATGTCTTCATGGGAAGCTTCCCATAAATAAATCTCTTGATGAATCCAGTCTGGCAGGGTTGGTGTTTTAGTGGAAGAGACATATTTTATTCAAAATCCCTTTTTTCCTTTTTTCCTGGATACCTAGTTCTGAATTTCATTTTGATTTTCATACTTCACCTGGAATTTGTTTTTACAAGTGTTAGAAGAAATTTTGTTTAAGCTGTTATGTATGAGCAAAATGGTACAGTGACTCTCTTACATTTCAGTGACATAATTAGCAAGAGGCTGTCATCGAAGCCTGTGTAGCTACACTTGTGTGAAATAAGATCAAGGTCTGTTCCAATGTGATATATGTGTGAGGAAAGATCAAGATCCACACAATTTTTCAGCCATCACAGAAACAGACAAGCAAACACCCCCCTGCCCCTCCCTTAACCAATCCCTCTTTCCAATTTGTGAAAAAGAAAAATTGGTTTTAAAAATTTAAAGGGAATCCCTCAGTGGAAGACATACTTTTTATATTTGAAGAAAGCTGTTTGGAAAGTTATGAATTATTTATAGCAAAACAACCATTTCATTCAGCTACTCCCCTGGGTTCAGCATTCTCAGATCAAACAAAGGGGAGAGCAGCAGCCAAAGCATTTCTTGGTCCCGGATTTGCTCAAAGTTGTGTTGCAGGACCTGGAAGTCAATGAGCTCAAGGGATGCCTCAGTTCCCTGTTTTTGTGACCTTGTGTGTTATTGATAAAAACTACATTATACATGCCACAGCTGCAGCCCCAGGATGAAATCCCAAAATTTAAATACAGAGTGTTCCTGCATATTTGCTTAAAGGACATTTGTGGTGGGAGATAAGCTTTTCATTTAACAGCAATATGAATTGGACTTTTCTGTGGGTGACACAAAGGAGAGTTTATTAGGCATCCTCTTTCTGTATTCACCACAGAGCTGGAGTTGAAAAGAGCTACCTGTAGAGCAGAGTATCTGATGATTGATCAGCCTGGGAAAACTCAAGGAAAGGAAGAGCTGGGAGAAAAGATGGCTTTGAAAAGGCACTGGAGTGCTAATGATTCCAGAAAACAAGTCCCCAGTTTTGAGGGGTAGTCCATGAGTGCAGGCTATTCAGTTCTTAAATAAATTAGAGCTGTAACAAAGGTGGATTCCTTATAAAAAATTAAAGTAACAGTGATTTTCTTTACTCTTGCCTTTATTAAACCAAGTTAGAATAAGTCCAATAGTATTGACCACTGATATAAAATTACAGTAGGCCATAGAGAAACCAGGCTAATAGTTTGTCACTGAGATCTCAAATTAATGGTGACATCAGCATTTTCTTGCATAAATCATGCAAGAACAATTACAATTGCCTCCATGAGCTAGTGAGGAGAGCTAGGAGTATTTAAGGATGACACTGTCATTAGGGGACTGTGGTGCCAGGATTGGTCCCTCCCTAGTTTCAACAGCAAGTGTTGAGTATGGGAATTCTTTCCTCCCAGGGGTGTTAAGCAGAGATCTGGAAGCAAGAAGCTTATCTGGGGTTTGCATTAGCTCTGGCTTAGGACCAAATCTGAATTACAACACCTTTATTGTTTCTGTGACTTAGAATCACAAAGATGTGGAATCACAGGGTGTTTTAGTTTGGCAGGGATTTTTGAAGGTCTTCTGGTCCAATTTCCCTGTCATATGCAAGGACATCTTTCTCTCATTTCAAAGCCCCATTCCACCTGGCCTTGAACACTTCCAATGTTTGAGCATTCACAACTTCTGTAGGAAACTTGTTTCAGAGCTTGACCACCCTTATCATAAAATTTTTACCTCTATATATCCAAACTGAATCTGTCCTCTTTCAGTCTAAAAATGCTAGCCCTTGCCTTATTTCTACAGGCCCTGGTAAAATGTCTGTGGCCACCTTTCTTGTAAGTTCCCTTAAGGCATTGGACAGCTGCTGTAAGGTCTCCCTGGAGCCTTCTCTTTTCCAGGTGGAACCACCTCAGCTCTCTCAGCCTGAGAGAGGTCCTCCAGCTCTCTGGTCATATTTGCAGCCCTTCTCTGGATCTGTTTTAAAACATCCAAGGATTTGCAGCAGATAACTCTTACACACACACACACTCACACACACACACAATTCCCAGTGGTTCATCCATTTTCTTGGAGCATATGGGTGTAAAACTGTCCCTTCCTCTACTCCTTTTCTGTCTCCCACCTCCACCAAATGCTTCTTTGGCAATAAGATAAATGCTTGAAATGTAAAATACAGTCTGCTCCAGAAGAAAATGAGATTTGACCAAGGAAATAAAGTCTGGCCTTTTTTATTGGTTCCCCAATTATTTAATGTCAAAAATTATTCTGCATATTTTTGTTAAAGTTTTCTGCTGTTTTAAAGTAATCAAAATGCTCAGAATTATCCCACAGTGAGGGATATACAGTCCTTTCTTGTCAGATGTTGTTGCCAAAAAACAACTTACAAATACTCATTCTAGCAGAAGATCAATGTTTAAATGCATTTCAAAGTTTTCTGATAGTGAGCTGAGCTATAACCATGAATTACAGTTATCTACAGATGACCCTGATAATCACCTGGAGCAGATTGCACCAAAATACCTTATTGCTGTGAAGTTATATATTGCAAAATAATCTAAAATATGTATGGACAATTTTGTCACTCTCAGAATCGCAGGGCAAATCATGAAGTTAGTGATCCGTGCTAGCATGGTTGCCTTCAAGAAGCCTGATATATATCAGTGAATGATTTGATTCTCCCACTGCTAACCTTGACAATAAATTTAGTGCTTCATAGCTACCCAGTTTAACTGTCGCTGCGCTTTCTCAAATGGTTCTGATTTATTCTGATTCCCAAGATATAACAGAAGCTTCATCTCCATTTTCACCTCCTCCCACACATGGCAAATTCTCCTTCTCTTCCGGTGTTGTGTACAGCTCTGATCCATCTGCCAATTTTTTAGATGTTTACATCTTTGTTCAGTTTGGTGCAGTGTTGTTTTTGCTTCCAAATGAAGATACTGGCCTGCTTTTCCTATTTTGAATATTGTTGCTGTGTATTGGCACACTACAGTGTGTTATAGTCTCAACAGCTGTTTTTCTATCTCGTGACTCTTTGTTCCCAATGGACTATTTGCTCTTCTAATGTCTTTTCACAGCCACTTATAATAAATCATCCCTCCAAAGAAACAAAATTCAGCCTTAAATGAAAAAAAAATTACAGAGATTTGTAACACAACAAACTAAAACCAAAACAAGAAGGGAAACTTCCACCACAATTGTGGTATCACGTACAATTTTGGCTAATTTGTCTTCAGTCCCAGCAAGCTTATATTTTTGCATGCTTCTCAGAAAAAAAAAAAAGAAAAAAAAAAGAAAAAAAAAGAGAGAGAGACAGAGAGAGAAGTTAATAATAAAATGTCTAGTAATATTTACTATATTAATTAAAATAAAAATAACACTTTTCTGAATTATACAAAGCACTTCTTATTCAAAGATTTTAATATGCCTTACTGCTCTCTCTTCAGTGACAACTTCTGGGTCAGTATTCAATCCCTATTTGCACCACATGCCCTGGAAAATTGGCTAAAGCCTGCCTTCCATGATGATGGCAATTTTCTGGATAATTTTGTTCCTTTCCATTTACCAGTCCCTGCAACATCACTCACTTCTTTAAGCACCTCATGTCCATTTGGCCCTTCCCCATCCAATTCAGTTCCAGAAAGATTTTAGCTGTCTCTTAATCTACCAAGTGTTTTCCATCCAGTCTAAAACTATCTGCCATGTGAAATTTCGTTACCACAATTTTCAAACTGAGAAAGCACTAACATTTCATCCTCACCTGGTATTAAGAGGCATCCCTGCTAAGGTTTGGCTCATTATATAATTCCAAACTCCTAGAATTTATACAGATATTAGCTGCTGAAATCATGTCAGAGAGGAAGGGAGTGGGCAGGGAGGGAGGGAAAATGGTAATATAAAATGATTTTTATCTCAGAGTGTGGGCGTAATCTCATTAAATTTCCTTTTGAAAAATATTTTGATGTTAATTCTGGAAAATCTCTTAGGACTATGTTCTGCTTAGCAGGGGTTGCTCCATGAGGACAGGGGAGGATGAATCCATACCTTTACCTATAGGAATGGTTCCTATGGCCCTATGTGGCCTTGCAGTACCTCAGTAGAAACCTGTACTGGAAGTGGAGTAGTCAGACCTAGAAAGGAACCTACCCCAGCTCAATGAACCAATTTCAAAGGAGCAATGAGCAAAAGTGACTCCCTTTCATCCTTGGCTGCGAGACCCTGGCATCTTCCACAGATGGCAGGGAGAAGCACAGCCCTGAGTGATTTGCCTGAGATCCCAGAGGACACATTTCACAGAGCTGGGAACAGACCATATCTCTCCTGAGCCATAAGCCTACATGTTAACATCCCGGGAATCCTTCGTCATCATCCCCTTGACCCTTTGTCAAACTTTTTCTCTTAATGTTCATTTCGACCTTGTACTGAGGAGCCCAGAAGAGGACACAATACTTCAACAGCAGTGTTGCCTCACTGCTACTTCTCTGTAGTCTTTCCTAAAGGACTAGATTCTCCCAGTGAACATAAATGACTTAAATATTGCAAGTCTTTCTGCTCCAAGTACTGGTGCTCCTGTAAGCCTTCACTGTGGATTTGTTGCTTCCTGTCATTATGAAAATAGTGAATGTTTGTGACTGTAACAGCTGTGTGGGGAATTTGATGGTTTTTCACATTTTCCCAGGGTAGAATCTCTCAGCTCAGGTACAAAAACTAACATTTCCTTCAGTTCAGTAAAAACAACACATCATGCAGTCCTACCCATTCCACAATCTTCTTGTTAGATTGAGTTAGTTACAGTTTGCCCTCAGGCTGCATCTAAATGTCCAGTGTGGATAATTTAGCCATGGTACAGCACAAAACACAGCACAAACTCAACTGATCTTCGCTACTCTCTGCAAAGTATGTAGGGCGGGCATGTCTGCAGCACCGACCTGGAATTGTCCTGCTATTCCTACAAGCTACCAGGCAAGGGGAGAGACAGACAAGGTTGCCTAGCAAATGTAAAATTAAAAACTGCCCTTTATCTTTTGACCTAAAATGTGCAAAACTTATTAACTGCCTGGATATTAAGGAAATGGAACACATGCCAAGGAGGAGAACTTATGCAATGCCAAAATGAAACAGTTAAACAAAACAGCCTTAATCTCAAGAGTTTGGTTAATTTTTTCTTCAAATCATAGTTTTTAGTTGTAAGTATTCACACCAGTCGCAGATGGAAGGGAAGGGAAGGGAAGGGAAGGGAAGGGAAGGGAAGGGAAGGGAGA
>VWZN01018889.1:21366-94402 GCA_013396955.1 Regulus satrapa | reverse complement strand
TTTTCTTTTTCTCACTCCTACTGAAGTCTGAGCACAAACACAAATCACATAGAAACTTCTCACAAACTTGTAAAACTTTTATATGTAAAGCTTTATATAACTTTATAATAATGTAGGAGTTTGTTTCTAAAGATATTGCTGAAGAAAAGAACCCAAACAAACTAAGCAAACCAAAATCCCACTAAAGCATTTGGAAATTCTCAAATAAAATCAACCGAGCAGCATTAGATCAATAGGGAAAGGAATTACAACTCCTCTAATGAAAACCATGTGAGCTTCAGCTCAGTTTTTCCACCCTGTAAGATACTAATGTTTCTTCTTTTTTTTTTTTTTTTCTTCTTGTTCTGTTTTGTTTAACTAGTAGTACCCAATTGTCACATCTTGTTTGTGTCTATGCCAGAGAGACTCTATAGTACAGGACTGTGACACAAAATAAACCTCACTTGCCAAGCAATAGCACAATTGCTTCAACAATTGCATGCTTAAGTTAACAACTGCATGAGTTTGCAGTCTTTTTGAAGGAAATATTCTCAATCCTTTTATGAGGCTGATCATTACTATTTCAACTGACATGGTCCTTTTTTTGGAAAATGAGGAGGCTGCTGTTACATATTTCAGTGAAATGACGTCTGTGTTCAAGGCACGTAGATTTTAAGGAATTATGACCCAGTGCTGTGGCATGGATTCTGCAGTTCCTCTACTGTGAACTCAGTTGCACTGCTTACGGTACTATTCAGCAGCACTTAGTGCTACTCAGAGTATCCAATCTCTGCAACAGATTTTAAGTTATAAATTATAATATAATAAATTAAGAAGGTTTTTTTTAAAAGGTTGTAGTATCTTTCATTGTTTTGCAGTTGCCTTTAAAAAGCCTAATTTTTAGAAAATACTCAGTAGTTTTTAGAGGTAGATGAGTCAACAGAATTCTTAAAATAATCATCAGAATTTTGTAACCAATACATGACAGCACAAGCTGCCCTGTAAACTTCAACTGGGATACAGACTGCAAATAAGGAAAAGCTCTACAAGGTTATCATTATAGGAAAAAGTAAACCAGTACCTTCACTATGCAGTGCATGGCATAACACTATTACATAATATCTCATGTAGATGTTGGCATTATATTAACTTTTAGTACTGGAGATAATCCCTTATCATCTGATTACTCAGAAAGCACATGAAAGCAGAGTTTCTGTAATTTAATTTTTTCTTCCAAATATGATCCTGTCACTATTTAGTGATGGACAAGGAGTAGCCATCTGCTCCTTAACTTAATTATTCACAGAGCTTGTTAAAATTAAAGAAAGAGCATTGAAAAGGGGAAACTCCCTTTCTCCTATGACCTTCCTCACCATCTCAAGATTAAACCACTGCAAACAGAATTAAAGTTGGGCCAGTAGCACGCATGGGGTTTCTCCAGCTATTTATGCAGTTATTTGCCTTGCATTTGTTTTCTGTATGAACACACTCACTTCTTGCAGAGAGCAAAACTTAATTCTTGACTTCCTGCAGCAAAGGATCCACATGCTAACCGTGATTCACCTCACTTCTTCCCTGCATCCATCACTGTTTACCACTGGGAAAGCAGTAAAATTGACTGACCTGGCAAATTCCCCCCTCCCTTTAATTGTTCATCCCTCATTGGAATGAGTGCAACTGTTCAAAACAGGCGTCAGTTTGCTGAGGAACAAACAGGTCTCTGCTTCTCTTGACAAGCTCCTGTATGTCATCTCTTGGCTGTAGACCTTACTTCATTAACTTAACTCCCAGTTTTAACCCTTTCCTCTACATGCCTCTCATCTCTTCCTGGTCTCAAATTGGATCTGGGCTTTCCCTTCCAACTTGTGCTCTTTCCCTTCCTTGCCCAGCTCCTGGGCTGCTGGGGGGAAGAAAGGGCAGGAGAGTGAGAAATGTGGGGAATCAGTGGCAGGGAGAAAAGGAGGCAAGGAAGCAGGGCAGGGAGGAGAGCAGATGGGGAAGGCAGAATGCAGAAAGGCAGAGAGAAGAAAATCAGAGGAGCTGGGCAAGGACAATGGGAGGAAGAAAAGGCAGGGTATATAGGAGGCAGGAAGAGGTAAGCAGGACAAGGAGAGGCAAGGGAGACAGGTGAAGCAGAGGAGGGAGGGGAGGTAAGGGAAGTAGAGGCAGCAGGGCAAAGAAGAGAAGAAGGGAACAGGATAAGGAGACAGGGAGGGAGCAGGCCAAGTAAGAGGCAGAGGAGGCAGAGAGTAGGGCAGGCATGAGGCAAACAGTGGAGGCAGGGAACACAGAAACAGGGAAGGCAGAGCAGGGGAAAGAGGCAGTCAGGGCAAAGAGCAAGCAGGCAGCAAGGAAGCAGATACAGGAGAGGTAGGTTGGCAGACAGGAGAGGTATGTTTGGAGGCAGGAGGTAAGGCAGGCAGGGAGCTGGGCAAGCAGGAGTTAGCAGCCAGAGCTGGCAGGAGGCAGGGAGCAGGAGGGACAGGACACACAGCAAGCTGGGCAGGCAGTGGGAAACAGGCAAGTTGAGTGGGCAAGGAGTAGGGCAGGCAGCAGGCAGAGAGCTTGGCTGGAAGGAGACAGGGCACAGGAGGGAAGAGGGCTGGCAGGAGACAAGGAGCAGGACAGGGAAGAGGCAGGGCAGGCAGGGGGGGAGCAGGGGAGACAAGGGCAGGCAGGAGGGGGTAGGAGANCGTGGGGTTTTTTCCCCCTGTAGATGTCCTTGCTGCTGAGCTGTGTGGGCGAGAAAGATCTCTCGGCTCCCGGGTTCCGGCTCAGATCTCTCTAGAAAACTGAATGAGCGAGCGCCAGCTCCACGNCTGGGCGATCCGCGCCGCCGCGGGAGGGATGGGAAGGGGATGCAGGGCTCCGCTCGGCGGGCTCCCGCCCAGCGGCATCGGCTCCACCGCCTGCTCCGTGGCATCGCCTCCCTGACAGCGAGAGCCGAGCAGAGCGCAGCCTCCTGCGGCATTTTCAGCGGCCATGGAAAGGGTGATCTGAACGGGCCGTGCATTGTCGATGGGCTGAACATGGCAGCCTGAGTTTAGAAGAGAAGTTTGTCTGGGTCAGACTGCAGGGATCGCCATCAACGGCACCCACGGCAAACGTTTAGGTAAGAATGAAAAAAAAAAAAAAAAAAACAGGGAAAGCTTCACCCCTGCACTCTTTCAGCTCCTCTTCCAAGTACTTCAGGTTCAGGAATTTCCCCAGCAACATAGTGCCTGTGTTTTCAGGATGAATTTGTCTTCCTTGAATTCTCACAGGGTCTCCTAGAACACTTATAATTTTCTACAATATCCTTCCACAAAGTCCTTTGATTAGGCCACCTACCTACTTCACAAACTATCTTTCATTAGAGGGATGTGTAAGCTTTAGCTGGTGGTGTGGAAAGAACAGGAGGAGGGAATTTCTGTCATTAAATTAGGTTCTGAAAATTGCTTTCTGTACGAGCCACATAAGACCTATATTAAACTGTACTTGAAAGACTTTGGGTGGTGTAGTGACCAAATTCAAACACATCTGCTCCTATCAACACAGTAAACCAAATTAAATGTACCAGCAAAGGGCATTTCTCCTTTTGTTATCCCTGTAAATTGTGGACCATAATTCCTGGGAACTGGTAAATTAAAGTCAGCTGATTTTCTTGGTCTCCTTGCTTTAGACATGTTTCCTGAGTCAGTTACTGAGGGATCTTGTATTGTGAAGAACTAGGTAGCAAATTATAAAGATAAGGAACAGATTCTGCATAGGAAATGGCTAAATAAAGTAGGATTCTTCAGCATGGAAAAAAAAAAAAAAGGAGAGAGGAGTAAGTGTAGATAAAATAGCAGTGTGGGATTTTTTCACCATTCATAGTATTTCATAATAAAGAGCAGCATGAGGAAGATAAACTTGAACAATATCTCAGAATCATTTCAGTTTTAGGAGTAGGAGAAATGAAACCCACTAGGGTATAGCTTTGATTCAAACAAAAGGACACACTTCTTCACAAAATATTTAGTGAATCTGTGGAACTCATTTTCACAGGAATTTACACTTCAGAAAATTGTAGGACATATCTGCAGAAGAAAAATCCATTAAGGCCCTTTAAACATGAAGTCATAACCTCTGGCTCAAGAAGACTCTGTTCCACAAATTGCTGAAGACTGGAGTAATATTTGGGAAAGGATTATTATATCTGTACCCTGCTCTTATTCTTTACCTTAGCCATCCAGTGCTGATCACTGCTGGAGATAGACACTGGGCAAGATGGACCTTTGATCTGTCCCAGTACTAGCTTCTCTTCTATTCTTATATACAAAATAGACTTTGAGAATGTGAACACAATTGGATTTTTTTCAGCTTTGCTTTCCCTTAAAAGGGGAAGATCCAGTGGTTTTGCTCTTTTTCATCCAGAGTCACTTGCTTTTTAGAGAAAACACCCCAATATTAATGAGCAAAGGCAAAAGGAATCAGTGGGGAAGATGGCTTGTGCTTTCAGAATTATTTCCATGCAGAACCATTACTTTAGCCCACAGCATGTGTAAAACTGGAATATGAGGTTTTTGTGTCCTGTGACCCAACCACATTGACTGGAAGAGAAGAAGCAGAAGCTCAAAGGCCGAGAGCTCAAAACTCTCACAAGAGCATTTGTCCCAGCACTTGATGACAAAGCATTTCTAGCCCCAGGGAAGTTAATACTCAGTTAGTAAGTAGTCTCATTAGATCGTTATTTTCTGCATAGAGATCATTTTGGAGATAAAAGAATAAGCAGTCTGTTTTCATAATCCAAGCTTCCACTCTTGCACATATGATAAAGATTAATGTACTAACTACTGTAACTATGCAGTACTTCCCTGGGAATTGTTAATAATATTAAGTGGAATGAACATGACTCTATAAACCAACTGCCTTAGGCAGTCAAATGAGTTGCCAAATTGGATGTATGCTTAATATTTGGGGATTTAATATTTTTATTCAGTTTAATTGATGTGGTTTTTTTGCTTCCTTACTGTTGCTGTTAAGTGACCAGTGCCTGCTGAGCCCCTGGATGATTGACATGTACCACAATACTATGATAGAAGCAGATCTCTAAACATATTACAGTAGGGTCTTATCTTGATCCCAGTGCAAATATTCTTAGGTTTCTTTCTCATCACCACTTTATCACTTCTTCATCACTTTCTTTGTACAAAATCTACTCTGCACTCTGAGACCATGCTCCAGGTTGTATCATTCTTTGCATTGTCCCAGTCCATACACTTCATCCAATGTTACAATCTCTGAAAGAAAAACAAAAAAACCCCAAAAAAACCCAAAACCCAACTGTGTTGAAGGTATAAAACTTTGAGTCTCATAAAGGTATGTCTGGGACATTAAGAACTCCCTTGCTGGTGTGCACAGACTGGAGCTGCAGCCCTTTCTCATTACAGTTTGAATATACACAGCTAAGGGGAAGAAAATATGCTGGTAATCACAGTTTTTCATTGAAGGCATCAGAGCTGACTGCATGCATGGAGAGAATAGATCAGTGTTGAAGGGGAGGATATTTTATGCAGCCTTTTCTAAAAATAAAACAGAACTTGGATATTAAATTTATTCTAAACTTACCTTCCCTACTACCACACACATTGATGCTCTTCTTCAAAACAAAACAAAACAAAACCCCAAAAAACAACAACAACAACAAAAAACCAAAAAAAACCCCAAAAAAAACCACCCCAAAAAACCCCAAAAACCAACAGGGAGATAAGAAACTTGAAAAGAAAATGTGTATTTTCACCACCAGTTGAAAAGACCCAAGTATCTTAACTACCAAGGAAGCTATGAAAGGTCAGAGTAGCTGATTGCTCCATAGTCTAGGCATGATAAATAATTTCTGCTCTCTTTGCAGCAAAATATTTTGTCTTTACTCAGTTGGACAAGGCACACATTCTCTTGCAGTATTTTTGACTCCCAAGGTATGCCATGAAACTAGGGACTAGTCTGAACATTTCTGCATCTTTGATATTTCTGATATTGCTCTCTCATTCATAAAAAAGCCAAAATCATTGAAATATTTAATTCATCACCATAGGGAATGAACTTTTTAACCCTAAAAAATAACTCCCAATAAGTGGAAATCTGGTCTTACTCTGCCTTAAGAATGAAACGGAGACATACATCTATGTAACACAGACACATATTCACTTCCAGCATTTTATAGGGTTAGTGTATGTGCATGTGTATTCCTTGAGCAGGGGCATTGGACCAATTAACCCCACTGGTATTCCCTTCCAACTTTACTCATTCTGTGATTTTCTGATCTAAGAAGGGGAATAGATCTTTGATGCAATTCAGTATATACCTGGTGTCATTTACTTTCTCTGTGTGATTCCTCCAATATTAAATACTGTTTTTTACCTCTTGTGAACTGGGAATTTGAGAAATAATATAGCATTGGATGTTCTTGTAGCTTTAAATTTTCTTTTGCGAACAATTTGCTGCATGTTTCTAAAATTAACAGTCAATTTTAATAATTAATTGGGAGTTCATTTTTTTTCCCTAATCTACAATTACCATCTGGTTTTATTTCCTTTGAAAGTAACTGCATTGAAAGCCCCAGTAGGTTCAAAAATAATAATGCTAAAACTGCTTAGACCCAGTACATCATTATTCTTAAGGGACAAGTAACTCTTAGATCACAGTTCAGAGGGATACATGTTTTAAATCCTCCCAGGTTTCCTGAACCTTTAAAATATTTAAAAATTTATACCAAAGAATGCAAAGCATATGTAAATTGATTATGAATTTGATTTATCTAATGAGAAGGGTCCAATTTTGCCATTTTTAATCTTGATGTAGAGAATTCACTCTTGCTGAGTTTGCATGCAATCACCATTTCTGCCACTCTCAGAATAGCATGTAAGTGGGACATGAGCAAAGCTTTGGCCTCGAGCATGTAGAAGGGTGAAGATGAAATGTTTAAATGTTCACAACTCCATGGGAATTACAGGAGCTGGTGGTGAGATCCAACACAGAGCTGGAGGCCAGCAGCAAAATTCAGGTGAAGTCAAGCTCTCAGAACTGCAATCCAGCATTTTCCCCCTCAGCCCTCGCCTATCTCTGAACCAGTCTAAACCCCACAGAGGGCTTATTTTGGGATTATCAGGTTCATGTTGTAGACCTAGGCTGAGTAGCTTGGTTCTAAAGATCAATCAACATTCAAAAACTACAAATATCTCTCTGACATTTCGTTGTTGGAAATGTTGCACGTTAGGCCCAGATGTGCTGTTAAAGTAAGGCACAGATTTGGTCTCAAGTAATTTTAACTTGGCAGCACTGAGTGTGCTGACTTTACTGAGATAACTGTGATTTAAATCACCTGGAGACCTGCCTCTTTTAAGTTCAGTTCCTTACAAAGTCTGTGCTACTCACTCTAAACAATAAGGCAGTGTCTTGCTAAACAACAAAGTGTTCTCTTCCAGAGAGAAATAAATTGTGAGATATCAGGTTTTGCATAGTTACTACCTAAATTATATGACCTCTCAAGAACAGCACAGCAAAGCTTTGCCTTACTGCCTAAGAAGATGAATATCAGAAATTATATTCTTCCTGATGCAGGAGTAAGGCAACCTAAGGTAGGGCAAAAAAAAACCAAAAAAACAAACCAAAACAACAAAACATACAAGGTAGTACAAGGTAAGTGGAGGTAAGTAGTCCAAAAAGTAGATGAGTTCCTCAAGGTTTAGGATGACTATTAAAGAACTGATTCAGAAAAAAATCCTCTTGGGAAAAACCTGGCTCATAACTGCTTCCTTGCTGCATTGGGATCAGTTTGCACATAAGCAGTACTTCAGTCTGATTTGTAGCATACTGATCTCATATATGACTTGTTAAATGCTTGAAATATGTAAGTTGTTTAATGTCAGTTCTCCAGTGTGTTAACTTCAGGGTTCCTTAGCTTCCCAAAGTCTGTTGCATATTTCCCTTTCAGTACAAAAATTACAGCTTGCTCCTATGCATTTGCCCTAAAGTAGCTTTAACAGTTGATCTGAAATTGCAAGAATGGAACATGTGAAGTGATGAAAGATGATTTGAAAGTTGGTGGTTGGATTAGAATGGTTAGAGATGGGAAAAATAATAGGATACTTATCTGATTGCTTAGTTTGTTACATGATGATTTATTTCTGAAATAGTTTTAAATTAATGGTGTACATAAATGCATGCAGATTTGGATGGCAATAACATAAACCAGCAACAGTAAATAATGACTGTGAGTTCTTGCATGTGTAAACAAGCATATGTGCAATATAAATTCTATTATCTCAATGTCACTGAGGATATAGAATAATTTCCTATTTGTGACTGAGTGACAGCATAAATTTTTGTTGAACATATAAAGAGATGGAAGACAAAATGCTGCACTGGGATAGTTGAAGTCTGTTGAAAACTGAAGTATATGAGTTTATACATGTACGAAAATAGAGACAAGAATTATGGCTGCAATCTTCAGCAGATATAAATCAACACCATTCCACTGACTGTGGTGGAGGTGTGCTAACTAGCCAGCACAGGGGTAAATCTCTGCATATAAAGCAACACCCATCAGCAGTCTGATGTTTTACAGTACTACTTCATCCAGGAGTGTAAAGAATGCATCAGTCTGCTGAAGCCGCTCCACAGAACTGTTTTGTTTTTCCTGAGATTCAGCACTGGAGTCAGGGCATAAACAGCACCAATATTATCTTGCAAACACTGAGTATGTTTTAATGTCATCGAGGAGCCCTGGAACAATCCATCTAGATAGAACATATATTCAACAGTGGGGCATACAGCAATCATGTACTTTTTAACAGGAGGGAGGTTTTTTGCTTGTCATAGCTAGTGAGCCTCGAGGGAGGTGAGGCTCCTGCCATCCTGGTTCCAAATATATGCTGATTCAGTCATTAAAATGTGCATTCATCTTCCTTCTCTCAAGACCTAGCTGTGCACAGCAGGTTTAACTAAATTGCCAATAAGAAAGCCTCTTAAATCATCTGCAGTCCTGACTGGCAGCCTCACAAGCAGATGCAGCAACTGATCCTGAGGCAAACGGAGTCTGTTCAGCAGCAGCTTTGCGCTTCTGTATGTACCAGCTAGGTTTGTTTTTAAAAAATCATTAATGGGCAAGTACACTGAAGGCAGAGGGAGGAGGGACAGAAGAAGAATGAGAAAAGCAGTTGGGAAGGTAAAGGTGAGACTATCGGAAAATTCTCATTTCCTTTTCCGCTATGGTACCCTCTCTGCAGCCCTAGGACAAAATGAGCAAACAACCCCTTCCCTTAAGTGCCCCTAGCTTCAGGGTATGGAGAACTGTTAATCAGCTTGTTCTCATGCAGCAATGACCTGCAGGAAGGCTGGCTGGAGAAGTGCCAAGGACTGTCATTTCACACATCCTGAGAAATCTCCTCCCTTCGGCTGAGACGGCTCATCTGCTCATTTTAATGGCTGTGGGACATGCCTGTCTGTATGTATGCATGTAGAAGAGAGAAAAAATGTATTCTCTTGTCACTCTTCCATCTCTCACATACACTGCTGCAAATACCTATTTTTTTCCTTATGTGTACACATGAAAAGTGGTTTCAGTAGCTGTTTGCAAAAGTGCTGGAAAGAGCTGGTTCTGGCAGGAAGCCCTCACTGTCACGCATTGTTGGTGTCTATCATAGCTGCCAGATCATCTCTGGAGAGGCATAAAATCCCAGAAACTCTTTAATCAAGTGCTCAAGCTCAGTTATTGCCTAACTATCTGGGCATAGTTAACCTTGTTTTTCCTCTAGTAAAAGGTCAAGATTTAACTATGGGCTGTGATTTTCCAGAGGGGACTGTGTCTGGCCCTCCTCGATACAGGGCTTATGATCAATCCCATGAAAGCATGCAGCAGTTTTCTCCATACTAATGCTAAGGTTAAATTATTGGCCTGTCACTCTTCCTAGGATGTGGTGCCTGCACTGGACAATAGCCAAGAAAACATCATTAAATTGAATTGGCTCTCTCCATGTACTGGACATCTCATTGCAGAACAGAGGCTGTCCAAGTCCTGCTGTTGAATGTTAAGTGCCACAGACCTGCAGCACCCTTCAGGAGGTGTCAAATACCCTGCATGGGTGAATAACCAGGTGGTGGGTGAATAACCATATGATGGAGTGTCTCAACATGGGTATTTGCGTGTGGCACAGTTGCAGTCTGTCTCCTCTCACATGTATTTTTTTTTCCTGAGGAACTGCAGTAAAATGTGAAGAGGTGGCAAGTATCTACTTGTCTTAGATTTTGCTGAAAACCATGTGCTTTTTGACACCTCTGAAAAGCTACAGACAAGTGTAAAACCTGAGGAAAGAAAAGGCAAGACATGTAGTACACAAAATATATTTAAAAAAAAAATCCCTCCCTGAATTCCAAACTAATCCACTTAATCACATTAGCTTATGAGATCTGGAAAACATGAGCAGAAAAAAAAGGAAACTAAATGTCTTCCAAAGGGGTACTCAAGATGGAAGGAATTTGCTAACAGATTTACACATTGCCAGACAGTAATTTGTTTCTAGTGAAATCAGAAGGAAGATAGGTACTTTAGATCCCCAAAGAAATCACTCCACTCTAAACCACTGAAAGGGAGACAAAAAAACAAGCCCAAAGCAGACCTCACGAAGAACATTTGCCAGTATAATTGGTGTCCAAGTGATGAAAGTATCAATAGTTGATAGTAGTTAGTATAAAAATTATTTTGTTTCTTTTGCACCAACTTTAGTGTGAAAAACTGTTTGTGGACAAAAGATTTCCATGCACCGGTTATTAACACCCTATGTCTGATTGCCCAGTTCAGTTTGTTGACCTTTCTTCCTATAGGAAAATGTTATCACATAAAATGGCAGCTCAATTCATCACAGAATCAATCAGGTAATCAGGTTGGAAAAGACCTCTGAGATCATCAAGTCCAACCTGTGAATGAATACCACTACATCAACTAGACTATGGCACAGAGTGACACACCCAGTCTTTTCTTAAACACCTCTGGGGAGGGTGACACTACCAGTGCCCTGGGCAGCCTATTCCAATGTCTAATCATGCTTTCTGTGAACAAATTCTTCCTGATGTCCAGTGTGAACCCCCCTGCTTGAGACTATGTCCTGTCATCCTGTCACTAGATCCCTGGTAGAAGAGGATGAACCCCACCTGCCTACAACCTCCTTTCAGAGAGTTTTAGAGAGTGATATGGTCTCCCATGAGCCTCCTTTTGTCCAGGGTAAAAAATCCCAGCTCTCTCAGTTGCTTCTCATTGGACTTGTGCTCCAGACCCTTCACCAGCTCTGTTGCCCTTCTCTGGATCTGCTCCCATGTCTCAGTGTCTTTCTTGTTGTGAAGTGCCAAGAAATGGACATATTACTTTGAGCTGTGGCCTCACCAGAGATGAGCACAGAGGAAAAATCCTTTACACGTCACTTCAAAGGGTGTAGAAACTACAAAACAGCTCTGGTACTTTCAGTTTGTTTTCTATGACAAAAGTTCTCTGACAAGTTTTCTTTTAAAAAAACAGTCACGCAAAGTTTGAATTATATATGTATTTTTTCACATAAAGTAGTATGAAGTAATTTCTTGAAAATTAGCACATTCCTTAACAAGTAGTATATTTAAACCAATAAATTGGTGATCTGATGTTACAGAATTAATCAGAAATGAAAATCTTTTTCTGGAACCATTTTGGAAAAGAATATGAATAGAGGATGCTAAGGAATTTGATGTTAAAGCAAATTTGTTTTCCTCCTTAAGTTCATAGCTAAATCTCTCTGTTGGCTGCTTTATTTCTTGTCAATCTATTTTTATTTGATTTTCTCCCTGTTCGTTTTGTTTTCTCCTTAACATTGCTTTTCTGGGGAACAGGACAGCTACGAACACCAGTGTTTCTTTATAGAGGGCAATGAAATTTCCACCTAATTTTACTTTTTTAGGGCAAGAAAACTATCTCAGGGAGGACACATCTCTGTTGCACCATGGATTTGTACTGTCTGGGGCCTACAGATCCATCAAGCAGAGCACAGCACTGTGCAGGGAACCAATCCAGACCCGTGGGCATGATAGGGACATTTATCTAGCTATATTCTCTTTCCACTCACAGAGAAAATAATTCCTGTCTCCAGCTCTGAGAAAACCCTAGTAGCTGATTTGACATCCATTTCCCATTTGAAATGTTTCAAATAAAGAAAATAGGTGATATTTCACATGGTTTTTGATTAAGGTCTCACACGTTATGTATCCCTGGTTATACCAGGAAATTTTCCAGCTGTGGCACATGCTTTTTTCATGACCACACTATACTGGTGACTCACAATCCTCTTGTAATCAACAAGTGCCCCAGGGTCTCCCTCCTTTTCTGTCATTTTCCTATGAAACTCCCAATTTGCAGAAGTTCATGGTATAAGCTCGTTAAGTGTATGACTTTGCACATTATGCAATTAAATTTCATCCCATTTCTAATACTCTACTCTCAAGGTCATTTAGTTTTTCCTGCACAATATTACATTCTCCCTCTCTGTTGAGCTTTGTGTCATCACCAAACTTCATTAGTACATGCCAACTTCTTATCAGGGTCATTAATGAAGATGTTAAAAAATCAATCCCAAATGTTTAAGGATTTCCACTAGTGGCAGTTCTTTCCAGACTAATTATTGTTTCTTTTCTTTTGCTGACTCTGAACTTGTGTTTCTGTCGGATATTGGTAGCTAGGTACAATGCAGGTAGATGAGATTTAGTTCTGGATTAAGTGGGTTTTTTCATGAGTTTTTGTCCTGTATTTTATACAGATTTAGTTGTCCTTGTTATCAAAAGGTAAAATAATCATCTAACCAAAATATCACTACTAAATCCATTTTGTCCTGGTTTCTACTTAATTTCCTACTTTTAAATATTCACCATTTCAATATCTGTGCTAATCTTACATTTAATTCAGGTTAAATTACTGATTCTGGATTATTTACCTCTCCCTATTGTATACATGGGTAGTGTGTTTGCTGTTTTCTAGTCAGATTATGCTCCTCCATACATCATTAAAAATTCATAATTTATTTTTCACATTTCAATGTGTAAATCACTTTCTTTCTCAAAGGACTATATTAAGCATTCTTACACCCAGATGTGGTCATCTCTCTCTCTGTGCATTCCTGTCCATTAGCCATTTGCTCCCTGCATTCATCCCATCAATGTCATATTTCTTACTGAAAAAATGAGGCAGAGTTTGTATTTGGAGTCCTATTGTTATTATATTTCATATTTAGCCTGTACTCATTACACAGAGGACTCACTTCATTATTTATTTGCATGATGAGATTTTCACTACTTATTTTAATTTGATTTGTGAAATCTAACCTTGTTTTTCTTATCTCTTTGTACTCCTAGTGCTTTATTGTTTAGAACAAGCATGGATTACAGTCCTTTGTCAACTCCAAATGATGTACAGGTCTTCCCTCTGCTGTTATTTCTAGTGCACATTCTCCATCACCTTTTATTAATAATCCTCAGTGACACTGCTGGTTTGTGGCACCTCGGTAATGCAGCTGGAACTACAGAGGTGTGTGAACTCCTGCCAGGTCTCAGAAACTGCTGGACTGCCCTCAGTCCCCTCTGGATCCATCAAAATGTGGCTTCCAGAGGGGGGCAGAGCAAGCAAGGGTTTCTGGGAAAGGGTGGGATGGGATGGAGTGTGGGCTCGTTGAAATCAGACAAAACCTCTTCAATTGTACACTGGCATGTCTGAGGTCCGAAGTCTACCCCAGAACCAACATTTTCTCTTTGCTGCTCTTGGTATTAAAATATTTAATGCAGGCACATCACCACAGGACATGAGAACACATTGCAGCTACTACACAATTTTGGAAAAGGCTGGGAGAACCCATTGGTGTGACACATTTCAAGGAGTAAAATTAAAACACTGGTTTATATTCACAGCACTGAGGGGTGGCTGAACATATGCCATGAACATATAAAGTTGCCACCTCTCTGCAGAGAAACCCTAACATATAGGATATGAATATACTCACCAATTTAGCTTGTTTCCTTTGACTTTAAAGCTCAATGGAAGAACAACACTTCAGAGATGAAGTGCTCTGAGAACCCACAAATGACTGGTTATTCCAAATTCCTGCTAACTTGCCATAGCCTGATGGAAGGTGTGAGTCCTCAATGTAGTTTCTGGTAATCCAGTACCAGTTGTTACTGCTTATAACAGTAAAAGGAGAATCCTGAAGTACTGACACCCCAGTTCTGGGATTCAGGAAGTCTACATCTTGTTCCTGGCTATCTCACACGTCTGCTATATGGCAGTGAAAAAAATTGTTACTCTGGTTTATTTACATATCCTTCTCTGTAGACTGAGAATATCAATGCTAGCCTAGAGCAGGGAGATTATACAGGTCCTAACTGTTTAACAGAGATAAGGTGATTTCTGAAGAATATTAAAAAAATGTAAGGCAAGGTCAATATATTATAATGGTAAATAAGTGACACATTTTGAGGATTCAGCATATAACTTTTTTTTTTTTAAGCCAGTGTTTAAATTCTTAAATAACAGTTTCTCTTAAGCAAATGCTTCTGTGTCTTATAATAGTAAGAAGTGACACTACAAAACAATGTTTTGAGATGGAGCCAAGATAATTTCTACTCCTTTAAACTGGAACAAGAATTTCTCAGCCTTGAAGCATGACAGCTATTCAAGAGTCGATTTTTCTGGCTTTGAAATCTGAGTTGTACTTTGCTATGGGATCTGACAACTTTCGGGTGCCTTATATCATCTCTGCTCACCTGACAGCACAGAAGAAGGTGTCTCACACTAATCTTGTCAAGCTGAAGCGCCACTGAGAAGACAGTGATGAATGTCAGTTTGAGTCTATTGAGCTTGCGGTGGGTGGGCAATGGATAAATGTTAGATAAATAAAGCAGCAAGAATTATAAGATGAAATATAGTCTATTCATTCTAGTGTATTGCATACAGTCTGATTCTTTGTGTAGTCGAAATGAGGCTTTCTTGACCCAACAGTGATCTTTCCTAAATCAGTTGTCCCTACAAGCCCATGTCCCAGTGAGGTTTTTGTCTACTTGAATTACTGCCGCTGCCAGACAGTTCCATACCTCTACTAGGAGGAATATAGTTTGGGGAAAATAATAACCACTCCACAAGAAAACAATCATCCTTTGACTTATATATCCCTACACCCCGCTGACTGTTCTACTGAGTAATCTCCAGCTATGCATGAAGGCTCAGTGCATCATTCCTTAGGCGAACAAATTTCGACAAGAGGAGAACAGTGAGTGATTTTTAAACACTTCTAATGCTGCCAAACCAAATAAAAATTCCTTCAGAACAAGGCTGCTCATTGATGCCCCTTAAAAGGTATTTTCATAATGTCTACAATTAGGTTGTGGATCAATACAATTGTACTCTGTGGGAATATTTTAGTTCATCACATGGTGCAATTATCCATGACCACAGACACAAAACCAGCAATCACTGGCCAGCTGAACATGTGTTAATTGGAAGCGTGAATGCTCTAAAACAACCAACTAGCACCAGTTCCTTACATAATCACTGCTTTTGTATTTCTTTCTTGCTGTGGATACCTCTTTGTTGTGGATGCAGCTAGGGTGAGGGTTTTATTCCCCACTTCCAGTTTTTAGGCATTGCTCAGTGCCACATGGTACAAGCCTTTCCTCTAGATCTCATCAGTCTCTTTCAGTAAAGAGCAGTGCCACAGCTACCATTAAGTTTCAGCTCCCTCTTCTCTGTATTCGCTCTTCCTGGAGACCCACGGGACTGCTGCTTGATATTTGTCACAATACCCTGAAAAGAAAAGCAAATTAAAAAAGAAGAGGGAGGACTCTGTTTCATTAAAGAAGCTCATTAAAGCAGCCTGTTATTTGTTTTCATTCTGTTATTTTTGTTAAACATGCCTAGAAATTCAAGTCTGTATTAAAAATAATATATCTTTTGAAAAATAAGCCCTGATGCGTTTCAAAGCAAGGAGAAAGGCTTCCCATCTGCACAGAAGAAATTTAGTTAGATGTAACCCCAAAAATCTGCTTGAGATTGAAGATGAGAGGAAAAGGAAGTTCAGAAAATGTTTTCAATATCAGAGATAGCTGCTTTTTACTGCTACATTTATTGTGAAAAGAGGGGGTAGTCAAGCCAGCTGATCTGTCAGAAAGATGAAACAGTCACAGATGACAGAATCTGGCTAGATAGAGTGGATCTGCCACTTTTCTAGTGTGGAATGTGTCTGAGGGATTTTAAACATTAAATTTGCTAAAACACCCACTGGAAGGCGTACCCTGTTAACCTGAACCTGTTCTTACCATGTAACCATGATGTGGTTAGGTATCTATAGGACAGAGGTGTTCTCCTCTCCAGCTTTTGGCTCTGGATCACTGATCTCTGGGCAGGAGCTCCCTGGAGTCAGAGCTCTCAGTCTATTCCCACGTCTGTGCAGGAGCCAATCTCTCTAAGTCAAGGAGTCTAATTGAGTGACTCCAACTCCCTCACTAATAAGAACAATCATGAAGAAAACTAGTAGAAATATTCTGCCCACCAAGCTTTCCCTTGGGACCTGGGATTCTTTAGTTTGGCTATATCTCTTCTTCATTACAGCTCTTTGAGTCCAGCCCAAATACATTCTAGGTCCTGACTCCAATCCTGATCCTGGCAGACTGACTTGACTTCCCATCTGTATCCTGGACCAACCTGACTATAAAGAATTATGAAGACTATCAGTGGACTAATGCTGACCCTCATCACTGTCCCTGGACCTGATCCTGACCCTGTCTGGCTAAACTTCCTGACTTCTTGTTGGGGAGGTCACAGACCCTGCCTGCCTTGTTGCCACCCTGTGCTCCTGCCCTTGCAGAGCAGCTTGTCCCTGACATCTGGAAAGCATAAACTCACATTCCTTTTTACAGAAAATAGGGGTATAAAAGACACTTTGGGGGTCTAAATATATACCAAAGCATCCCAGAGCTCACAATCTAAGGCTCTGTGGTTGAATCATAAGAACACCAATGCAGCAGAATATCACAGACTGATAAAAGCATTGTCTGGGAAGGACCTAAGGAGATGTCTAGTCCAGTCTCTTGTTAAAAGTGCAAAAATTATGTCAAATCAGCTGCAGCTTTGTCTATCTCAGTTTTTGAAACATCCAAGGATGAAGAGTCTCCATACAACCTGTTTCAGCAGTGCATTACCTTCTTTCTTCTCTTAAACTTCACCTCCCAAGGTGCAATTCATGGTCATTTATGGTTGTAATTGGCACAACACTTCAATTTCTCAAGTTCCCCTGAAATCCTTCAAGTCTCTTATTAAGGGAATCACTAAAGTCCTTCTGGTACAAAAGTCTGTGTTATCCTCTGGGCCATGTCAACGCTCTCTTTTGTCCTGGACACTTCACTGCTTGTTTGCTTTTTAAAAATTTTTTTTACAAATTTATTTTAAAAATATTCAAAGGTTCATAATTTCTTTTAAAATATGCATGGAAATTGAGATCCTTTCAGTACATTTATGCCTTTTCATCAGGCCACTGAGAGGGTGGACTGCATGTAGCAGGCTACAATATTACAACATGTGAAAAGGGCCATCATACTGGGTACCTGTTGGAGTCCTGGGCTGGTGAGAGAGAGCTCTGGCCACATTCCTGGTGGAATTGCCTTTGCTTGATCTAACCATCAACCCACTCACAGGTTTTGTTTAAGAGATACTCAGTTGTTCCCATCCAGAACAGATTCCAGGACAAATCTAGGCTGCATGTTGTGTTGCTGGTCAGGGAAGCGGGACCCCGGAGTGAAACAATGAGTAATCCAAGCTGACGGGCCAGTGACCTGCTGACCCTTAGATAAAGAGCTCATTATTGATGCTGTTAACACAGGGAAAAGAGTGATCCAAATCTTCTTAAGTATTTCCACTAGATGGACATTTTGTCAGGGAGCAAGACATCTTGATTGACATCTCTTGGTGAGTGAAAAGGCTGCATTGGCCAAATGTCACTTTTATTTCTATCGTGTGACACTTAAGGCATATTTTACCAATTTGCTATTGCTGTATTTTGCTCAAATGCTCCATTAAGTAGTTAGGAAAAGAAATACCATAATGTTGCTTATTCTTTTGGAGTCAAATGGAATCAGAGAACTGCAGAGTTCATTTTTGATGAGGGCTTACTACAGCCTGATATGGCTGTTTTGGAGCATGGGAAAAATAATAGCAGGGGAAAACACTGGAAAGTGTTCCCTTTCAGTATTTCTCATGTGAGAATTCTGAGTAGAGGCCTCCATACCACTTCCCTTCTGAAAACTTAGTGACAGATTTTGGTAATGCAGAGATGGTTTTTGCTAGTGTTGTAGGACTTTATCAACATATCTGAAGAATGAGGTGAGGGGCTCTCCAGGCAGCTACCAGGCTTACAGCTATTCTTGCAGGAGGAAACTCCATTGCCTTGGAGAATTCCAGGCAAACTTCTCTGAGGGGGCTAGTGGCAATTCTTCTCAAACTCTAAGTCGTGGCAGTACTGAATATCAAACTGACACTGAGCATCAAACAAGAAGTGAAGCAGTGGAGGAAAAGGGAAGAGAAAAAACGCAGGAACACAATGTTGGGCCCTTCAGACTGTGACAGTCAGACTGTTGTCAAGAGTGAAAAAATATTTAAAAGCTTATATAATAGACATTTACAACTAATATTATCACTGGATTTCCCAAATGTAGGCTGTGTTCCTTTCAGGCAAGCACATTCAGTTTCTACCTTATTTTTTGCCCTCAATGAATCATAAATACTGACTCAGAGAGACAGGAAGTGCTTGATAGCTATTTCTCTTCTGCATTTGGAATAAGGCAGGCACACATTTCTGTCCCTTAGGATATGCTGGATAAAGGACGTCTGTGATAAAAAAGGATAAGAAATCTTCTAGAGAAGCCCAGATAATGTAAATTGAAGAGGAAATTAGTGAGGATCTTCCTGAGCATGCTAATGATTAAGCAACTTGAAGAATGTAACGTTACGAAAGATGGAAGGGATATTGGTTAAATCCTCATATTTGAAAGGGGTTTGAAGCCTTCAGCATCTATAATCTGATTAGCCTAACATTACCAGCATGGAAAACAAGGAATTTGATCTGATGCAATACACAGCAGAATTTAATTTAGAAACCCCAAACAGCCTCTCCCACCCAAAAACCCTCAACCCTAAATCTTTGAAAAGACCACAGCATAAAAACTTAAAATTTTCCTTTTTTTTCCTTTTCTTTTCTGAAAACAAAATAAAATAAAAGAAAAAGAGGTTCATTGGTTGATAAAGACTCTCTGATGACGATCTCAAGACATGGATTCAATGCTGTATTACGTCTTGACTAAAACTTTACACCCTGAGAATGAGGTGCTCTCTTATGACGTGATACATTGCTACTCTCCACATCTCTAGAAGACATCTCTTTGAATGGATCTGCTTTACCTTTCTGACCTTGAGGAAAGTATAGTGATGAATAAATTTTATAGTAACAAATGGCTTTCTATTCTATCCAGGAAAGGAGATGAAGAATTAAGGCACAGCTGTGCAGGTTATTGCAAAAGGCTGCTGCTCTGCTCAGCTCAGCTCAGCTCAGCTTAAGTGTCTCTCTCCACTGACAACATTTGGCTTGTACTTATGTGTATTTGAATCTCTTACCTGTATTTATCTAACAAGCCTTTTGTTCATGTGTCAATAGAGCTAGAATCTTGCCTCAGGATTATCTTACTTTATCGCTGTAGCACCTGGTACAGCAGATAAAGCTTCTCATAAATTATAAATTCACATAAACAAAGCAGCTTATTTAGGTCTCCAAAATGGAGACCAGAAATCAGCTGTAGATATTATGGTCTCTTAAGAAGCAGTGATGGTTGTGAAGGTTGGGTGGTCACTCTGCAGGCACTGTCTTATTTTGGAAGTCCAAATGGAGGAAATGTGAGATTTCAGATGGGGACTGCTCAGTGATGTGTCCTCATCATTCACATTAAAAATGGTGGCTGAATTCTGCATTTCTCAAGCATCTGGGGAATCATTTAACATACACCCTTTAAGGCCTCTTGAAATCCAGTGTAATGAGGGACAAGCAGGGATGGGCTGATGCAGTCTCTAGATGTATTCCTGGAAGATCATGCCTCCATATAAAAAAATGTGAGGAAAATTTGGCAGTGTATTCACAAAGGGAACAGCAGGTTCTGAAATTAAATGAGGCAATAAGTTTTCATCTCAGAAATCTCCTGTGAGGTACTGTAAAAACAGCTACAGCACCAGGTAGTGCGAAGTCCTCTGATCAAATGAACTGTAGGACATGAACACAGAAAAAAAAAAAAAAAAAAAAGGATCAGATAAGCAGCCTGCTCCAGGCTGCTTCCCTCTGTTATAAAAATATGTGCTTCATCCCATGACTTTCCTGGTGTTGTCTGCCACAAAAGGCTTTTCTTTGTTAAGGACAGAAAACACCACATGATAATGTGCCGCTCCCCACCTGATGATGCCTGTCCAACATCCTCATCGGCAGCAGCCAAAGAGCAGCTGCATCAGCCTGTGCCTGCAGTGTATCATTGTTGAAAGGATTTCAGATGGCTGTGCTGGCAAATGCTGGGTTGGCTAAACCCAGCTGTAGGCATGAGGTAAGTCTTGATTGTGAATTCAGAACATTCAAACAAATACATACCTTAGCATGTGTGAAACTGTGAGGGAAAGGTGTGCCCTAGCTACAAAAATAAAGACAATTATTAGATGAAACTACTGTCTTAAATACAGGAAAATCAAACCTAAGGAATTCTGGCTGATTCCACAAGTTAAGTCCCAGGAAGCAGACTAGAAATTTATATAAACATGTTAGAACCTTATTAACCTCTTTAGGCCTATTGTTTCCGTTTCCTTCCATGTTAAGTGTTATCAGTAAATTCCAGCATGAGCAACTTGCTGCCACTTTGATTAGTACCAAACTGACTATAATAGTCACAACTATATCTTCACACAGTTATAGCCATTTCAAAATAGTCAAATAACCAGCCAGCATGGCATGTTATATGCTGCTAGTTCAATATGGCATAAACTTGCACAGCCCCCAGCAGAGCACTGTATATCACAATGCACACAGAGCCAGGCATCAGCTGAGACACTAAAATCACTGGACACATTTAAGCTGAGATAAAGTACAAACCTTAGAATGCTGCTGGCCACTCCTCAGTCACTGCAAATGTAATCAAACAGAAAATACTATCAATCTTTCAATTGCTACAATAAGGAGCGTGTTGGCATGTTGTGCTAAACTACCCTTGTGCCAGGCTGTTTTCAACACAGTGTATTACTGCTAGCCTTACAGCCAGGGACAGGTGGGAAAAGAAAATATTTACCTCAGGCTGCTCTAAAGAACTGCCTGACTGCCTTTAACAGCAGTGAACACCCTGTTCCCTGGTTTCCAGAGTGGCTGCTATGGACAGAGTTTTACAGGAGAACACACAAACCTGTAGGTCCCTGTACCTTGTACCAAAGAGACAGAAGAACTGGATATAGAAATGGGGTTTAAAAAACAACTTTTCTTTGCATTCTTTAATCTGCTTAAGTTGAGAGACATCAGTTTCCTTCTTATCTATAAGAGCTCTTTACTAGAACGTGATTTCTTGCAAACATTAAAAACAACTGATTTTATTATGGGTGTTCTTTGGGATAATGGAAATAATTTCAAAACAAAACAGATGCAAGCAAATGAGAAAAGAGGAACCTGAATAGTTCAGGTTGATTCCTTTCTGTATTGTTCTAGTTTTACACTAGATCACAAATCTGTGGTGAATGGCATCTCAAAGGTGAGGATGTCTGTTTCATTTTCTCATATTGGTTATTTCCAGAATCTTTATGTTAAAAGAGAAAGAGAGAAATATTACTTTACATTACCACACTAAAATTTATCTTTTATTATAAAAATTATTCTCTCATTAATTATTGGAGAAATATCACTTTTATGGTGAGGTTATTAGAAACAGTAATTGAAGTATGTTTCATGTCATAAATTTAGTACATTGTAAATGAGCAGTCATCTATATTAACATTTAAAAGAATTATTCCTACTTAATAATACTACAAGAGGTGCAGGACAGGTTCAGTGAATTGATGGAGAGGTGGGAAGTGTTGACACTTGAAGCAAAGGCCACTTATCCCTCTCAGCCAGTAATTCCCAGGAAGAACACTGTGCCAAGATTTGAAAAGATATAAAAAAGGTTTCACCTTTGGGTGAGTAAATCTTGCATCTTGAACACATTGAAGAACAGATGCATGCTGTCACATAAAGATGTTGTCAATTTTTCATGTTTTTACATTTGTGTGCCATTGGATAGAGCTGGTTGAATGCTAGCTGATTTTTAAGGCCACTATATTCTAAGTTCAAAGATTTCCACCATTTCTGAAAACAGAATAAATGTTTTCTTATAGCTTATAAAGCACTGCAATAAGAATCAATAATGAGTTTTGAATCAGAGTTCATTTGTGATACCCTGTAAATCAGTTCTGAGTTCATTGCTAAACATCTGCAGAATGAGGATCAATACATGCAGAATGAGAAATTTAACAAATATTGGTCATTATGTTAATTAGAAAAGACAGTTACAAAGTATATTGCAATCTGTAGAAAATTAAATATAGAGTAAATAACCAGAAAGGATGAAAACAGAGAAATTCAATTTCAATTAATACAGTTGGTTCAACTAATACAGTTATGTCAAAGCTCTATGGAAATCAGTGGCAGTTTTTAGAACAGTAGCATATGAATACAGATTTGTAGTGAATATCATAATTCCCTGATGACTTTTGTCTCAAATAGATCCTAACAAATGCAGAAAAGGTCTGTGGTAAGATAATGTGAAGGCTAAAGGTATGAGGAGGACGAGGCACAAAATAAAAGGGAAAGGTACAACTGAGAGAGGCAACATCCTGAGTGTATGAAACAACAAAACATGAAAAACAGGCATTTGAACATGGTTAGGCCTATAGATTATGACATAAAAATAAAAAAAAATCCATACTGAAATGCAACAGACATAAAATAGCACAAGTACTGCATTTTCTACCATTTACAATTAACCTGTGTGGATTGTTGTCACAGGACTCCACTGAAAGAAAATAGCACAGTGAATTCCTGAAAAGAAGAGCATCTGCAGCTCAGCCTGAGATGACCATGGAATGAGATCTATGAATCCTCATTTGTTGCAGTACCAAGCCAGGGCCAGCTGGGTCTCAGAGAAAAGTTCTTTTGCAGCCCAGTAGAGAAGGGAGCAGAAGTGCTACGGTTGAAGGGCAGATGTTACCACAGAAGAGCTGCTGCTTTTTAATGGCATCACAGTTTTTGTCACTGCTTTCCTGCATCTGGTGGATAGGATGTGGTGTTTACTGAGAAATGTAGTATTAAAATGCCAGAATGGATGTTCCGCCTTTTTGTGCAAGTGATTCATATTCCTCTAAATCACTAAAACTATGAGAATATATTTAACTTTTATTGATTGCAGGAAGTGAAACAACTGAATGGCACTGAGAATTTTGCATTGAAAGCAAATTAGCTATGTATTGTGAATTACATCAAGTTTTTATCTCTTAATCCAAAACCAAAAACTATTTTAAAACAGATTTTTGCTTAGATGAGGTCTTGGTTATTCTAAATTATATTCTCAGCTCTGAGTCAGAACTCTTGTGTGAATTCAGACAAGTTATTTAACTTCTATGCATTTAAACTTCCTCATACCTGAAAAATGGATCTGCCAAATGAAGATGCTGCTGAATCATGCAGTGCATTCTGTGTTCCAGACATGAAAACTTTATGGAAATGCAAAGTGTTATTACTGAGCTTTGTTTTGAAGCTGAAAAATGAGTCAGATTCCTCTAGCTGTCACCCTACATAAAATGAATGTAATTATATAGTAACATCATAGCTAGGGACATTTATCTGAGTCAAGTCTTGAGTTGGTGTCTGGTATCCCAGATACAGCTCGGCATACCTACCCAGGTGTATAGTGGGAATTATGGTAGACTGATCCCTCAAGACTTATGTTTGTTTGGGGTTTATTCTGCCTGTCTCTCTCTTAATCTCTCAGGTCATCTCCAAACAGTTCCTAGGTCACTGGGTTAGTCACAATCTTCAGCAAAACACCAAAAGCACCCAAACAAGGTATTTCCCCTGCATTGCATGAAGCAGTGCCTTGGATGCCTGCTGAACTCAGGCCAGGGGCTGCATTCCTGTGCTATCTTCCCTTTTCTATCAATTGTCAATGCAGTTCCTTAATAGTGGGGGACATCATGTGAGTGCTGCTGATTTTACTAGTGTACATCACACAAAGGTGTCCAGCAACTTGTCTGGTCCCAATTACAAAAACTAAAATTGAGATAATAATCCTCTTGGATTTGGCAGATTTGATTATATCTTGCTGCCATGCTTGTTGGATCCAGGCTGGCTCTTTTCTTCCTTATAAAGAAACTTTTGCCTGCATCCTCACAGGTGCTGGATGATGCTGGAGGGGGCATTTGGGCAGCCAGGAGGAGGCACACAAGGTTCAGTGTTACAGCTGGGAGCCAATTTACTTCTATCTGCCCAAGCTTGCTGCAGGCAAAAAGGATGGGATGAAGGTCACATGCAAGAGATAATCAGAATAAACGCTCCCAGCAACAGCACCATGAGGAACAGACTGTGTAGACAGTACAAACACAGGGACACTTTAGGCAATGTTCACGGTGACTAGATACCTGCAAGTGAAGACCACTGTGCTGCTGTCTGTGAGCAATGCCACCTCCTGGTGTCCTGCATCAGGCCTAGGAGAAAGATCTTTATTACAATGGAAGAAAGAAATAATACAAGTGCACTGAGACCTACACAGATACAAGAACTGCTTCCCGTTTGTGTGAACATTGGGATTCAAGGAGTACTGTTTTGTTATTGCTACACTCCTTTTTTCATATCTGCAAAAATAAACTAATTGCCTCTCTTGAGCATCAGTGAAATTGCTGGGAATTGTAGATGCCCTGCTCCAATTTATGAAAGAAATATCGAATGTAAGCACCAATTCTAAAATTTTGGTTCTGGTACCTTGTGCAAGCTCCAGAGTTGAAGGCCACCGATTGCATCTAGCGAAAGAGTGTTATAAGGTAGGAACTAAGGCACAACATCCTTGTTCTACATGGTTCAACCTCAGCCTGAACAGTGTGGCTACCAGGGGAAAACAGCTCAGATTCTCATTAAGCATTTGCTCAAATGCTGAGAGAGCTGGAAATGTTGTTTGTGATACGAAGTGGAGAGCAGAATAGATTCCCTCATCTATTTCCCACAGCTGATAAACAATAATGCCCTTCAGTCTCTCCCCAGCTGGTCCAGCTTCAGATGAGTAGCACAGTAATGAAAGCCTCCATATACTATTAGCCATCCGTGGTTCATTGGAGAAATGCCTGCTCCAAGCTGAGATGGATGGTTTCCTCCGTAATGAAAACAGAGTGAGGAACAACACTGCACGAGGAAGACTGGCTTCTGCCTCATCCCTGTGCAGGAGGAATGACACTTGCAGGGGGGAGTTTTGGTAACTATCTGGTGCCTTTGTTTCACGTGAAAAGGGAAAGACAAATAGTAACACATTCATAATTCTAGCACCGGTTTTGACATAATAGGACAAAATGGTGCCCGAGGATTCCTGAGTACCAAGCAGATGGGCCATCCATTATTTTTCCTCAGGTCAGGGGTCATCCTAAAATGAGAGTCAGCAATCATTTTGCAGGGTATAACAAAACCATTTTTCCCCCTGTTTCTTAATCCCAGAAAGCACTACTGTCCTGTACTTTTGTCCACATACATTATCATTTTTGTCTATTATCTGCATCCCCAGAGACCTAATAGTCTTTTCTTCACTGTGGCTTGATCTGGAGCAGCTGTAAGCTTTGCTGCAGGCAGTGTCTGACAACTGCTTGCCTCTTGGTCAGTGTCAGTTCCCTGGGGGAGGGCAGGCATTCATTTCATTATTAAAGCATGGAAAAAAAAATCCTATATTCATTTAGATCCAGAATGAATACGTAATATTTGGAACAAAGGGTCCATGTTCCAGTCCAGCTGGCAGTGCTTTTACCATTGCCATTCTTCAAGGCTAGCTCCTGCTTAAAGCATGCATTAAGGTCATTTATTTAAAAATAATGGAATGTGCTGCAAAAGCCCCTTTTTCCTCTGTCAGTCTAAATTTCACCTTCTAACATCTCTCATTGATCCTCAAGCACTAAAAGCTTGTGTGGAACAGCACTTTTGTGAAAATAAAGACTGTTCAATTACAGTACTTGGGAGAAGAAATCAACAGCTAAGAACAAGCCCAATGGTGTTTTGTTATGTTGGGTTTTTTGGGGTTTTTTGTTTGGTTGTTTGGTTGGTTTTTGTTTGTTTGTTTTCCCAAAACCAATCTGAGACTTATTTTGTAACATGTGTTCTCATTCAGGTGTTAGGTGAGTGCAAATCTTGTCTATAAATTATCTCCTCCATTACTAGGATAAAAATGGATGTTGATAGAAGGGTTTATTGTTAGCTTACTACAGGACACCCTAGTACTTCACATGATTAGCCAAGGTAAGATAGTAAGCTTCAAAACTGTTCATATGCTTTTGCTGCAGTTGTCCAACACATCTGTTTATGTTCACTTCGATTTGAGACATGGAAGAAATGGCCTCTGAACCAGCTAGCTCCTCTTTATTTCAAGATGCTAACCCTGGAAATGTGAAGCATTTTAGAGGTTTAGGGTGGAATCTTTACCCTGTTGACATTAATGGACACAATAATTTACATCAACAGGACAAGAAGAATCTCTGTGGTAAAACGCAGCTAATATTTCATCCAGACTGCCTTCTCAGAGGCCTCCAAGGTGAGAGAGCAGATGGAGGCTCCATCCTCCAAAGATTATGCAGAAAGAAAACCAAAATTGAAATTAAAGGTACTTCAAATGTAAAATCACACAGAATCACTAGGTTGGAAGAGACCTTCAAAATCATCAAACATTCATGAATCATTTGATGCCAACTTTCAAAAATTTAGGCTGAGATTTGTCTGAAGCAGTGGTAGCAACTAAAAGCTAAGCATGAATTCTGAATTACCATGTTCAGAGGGTAATTTATCCATCCATTTATCCTTACTTTAGATGGTGGAATTATCCTTATTATAATTGATGTTGAAATGAAACCATACCTGAGACTGGGGTTTTTTTTTTAGATTGGTTAATGTTAGACTGACCTTTGAATTCAATTTCTTCAGCTTTCTTACAGATTGTTCACCCCTTGTGAAATAAATAAATCCTGTTACAGGAAGGTAGGAAGTTCTTTTAGAATGCAATGTTTTTATATAATCTGTTTGGTAGCAAAAGCAGGGAAAAAAATTCAATGAAAATATTTACTGATATTTTCCTTCCATTTTGTATTTGCGCAGGTGTAATATACATTTTGTGTAACAAATAGTTTTCCCCCACTTTCAGACATGTAAGACAACACAAATAGGGCAAATAAATAGAACCAATAGCAAAATTTTTACCCCCCAAAAGGTAATTTCCAAATCCTTCTGAAGACATTTTGCAGACAGACACTTCAGACTCTAAGGTGGCGATAACTATTTGGAGGCACTGAGACTAGGCTTGCCATCTCTTCATAATTTACATCTGTTTTCCCTCAATGCACATACTTCCTCCTAATTACTGTTAATAGGAACTGGTTGTGCAGTCTGAGGAAAAGTGAATGAGTTGCTGTTCGTTCAGCAAGATGAAGATGTTTGTGATGAGTGTAAGTAAATGTGGTGTTAATAAAACCCTGCCATTCTGCATGCCCAACACACGTCATTAATTGGGCCACAACCTTGACAATATTGAAAGGGAACAGAGTGGGGGGAGATGTTTTGCCTTTCTTTTGCACAACTTGAATGAAGGTCAAGAAGACTTGCAGATGCTTTACTCTGGGAAACATAAGAGTTGCTTCCTTCTTGCTTCTGTCTTCCCTTCCCTTTCATCTCCTACCTTCAACAGCAAAACATGGGAAACATACCCAAACTGAACAAACCAGGAAAGGAACATTGAAAAGTCTTTCAGTGGCTTCAGATTCTATGTATTATGATGCCCTGGGGTAAATGAAGCTCATCCCAAAGAAGGCCAGCCCTGAAGACAGGTGGTGTTATGCATGGGTTCTTGGTTCTGCCAGCTCAGAGCTCAGACCACACACATAGCTCAGTTCCAGTGAGAGCATGTACCGGCAGAGCTCTGGTCAGTGGCTGTTGGGGTGGGCTGCTGAAGCAACAGGCTGTAAACAGGTATCCCATTCTAACATGTGCCTATGTCCTAATTTTAAATTATATAAACCTCATTTGGGTATTTGTTTTAATCTCACCCTAGCTTTTTATTTTATTTTACATTTTATCTTGAATATCTATATCAACTACAGCTTTGTTCATCTGCTACATGTAAAACCTCCTGAAGACCCAATATCTCATTGCCAGCTCTGAGGACTGTCTTGAAGGCTACACCTCACACCAAGCCACTTAAAAAGTACAATGCTCTAGCAGAGATGTCTGCTGCAGACTTTCCTTGATCCTGACTGGAAACACTCACTTAAATTGGCCAGAGATGTATAGGTTTGTGTATACGAGGAAATAAAAAGACTCAGGACACAGGCTCAAGCTGTTTCCATGAAAACTTGTACTGTTTTACTGCATTTTCCCTGTTACATGTGGCTTTGGCCCATGAGAGCTGTGATCTCCATGCAGCACTGAAATGCTTCACAAGGTGACACACACCATGGGATACTCCACATTTATACATGGATAAAGATTCCCTGCAGTTTTCCTGTTTTACTTTTGGGATGGAAGAAGCCACATAATTATGACTTGTGCACTCACTTTCAGGGTCAGAAGAAGTCTCTTGAAACTGTTCAGCTTAATATGGATCTCGTCTGGGGAAGGGAATGGGAAATCCAGTAAACAAAGAATCATAGAATGATTTGGGTTGAAAGGGACTTCAGAGATCCTCTGCTTCCAACCTCTCTGCAGTAAGCAGGGATGACACCCACTAGACCAGATTGCTTAAAGCCTCATCCTACCTGGTCAAATTATTACTGTCTAGTCAAACTACATATTTCACAAGGGAGGCTGAAGAGATAATGTCATGATTCTCGCCAAGACAGGGTCAATTTTTGTGGTAGTCAGGAGGGAGCATGGCTAGATTCTGGAGGTTATTCAATGTCACCTCAAGTCATTTTGCAGGGGAAGGACTCTCCTCCAGGTCAGGGTCAGGTGGTGGAGGAAGTGGTTGGGTATTGTTGGGAGTGGGAACTCATATGCAAATTATTCTTGTTCATTTCTAGCACCCTCTGTCATTCTTGTATTACTATTCATTTTCTTATCTCATGGCTGTTTCCAGTAAATTGTTCCTATATTAACCAAAGATCTTTACCTTTTTTACCTCCATTTCTCTTCTCCATCCCACTACAGGGGGAGGGAATTGGGAAGGAAGGAGTGAGCAAGCAGCACTTGGTGAGTCTTAGTGGGGAACATTAAAGTGGGAAGTACCATTTCTTAACTACCGCAGTTATTTAGTCTTTATTCTTTCCATTTACCTTCTAGCATCCCAAAATCACCTGCAGTTTACTCATATCCAACAATCTTTCCACCATCTGCACTTCTCTGCTGGCTCTAAGAGTTCAGTAGGACCCAGGCTGTGGTCAGCTCTAGGCTGTCTTTATTTGTTTCTGGAAGATTTAATACATGGTATTTTGCTTGGGGCAACATTAGCAAAGGGATTTGTTTTAATATTTTAGCTGAAATAAAACAAACCAAAGCATCACTTTGAAATGTAGAATTTATCACAAGAAATTCAAAATCAACTGCTCGGTTTATTAGAGATCCCTTTTTATTAGAAGAGGTTTTTTTCAAACACCATAATATTGGATTTTCCAGTGCATACATACATTGCATGCAAAAGTTCAAACAAAAGTATTTCTTGCAAAATGAAAATGTGGATCTCTGGGCTCCAAGGTGAATAGATACAATAATATAATGCAATGTGATCACATTTAGTCTAATGATGCATAGGCACATTATGTGCATTACTATAATCAGGTAACTGGATCTTTTAACCTGAATTTGGCTGGAATCTTTTTGTTCTTATTTTTTTCCCCCTTCAGTATGATTAAACTGCATGATTTAGGCTATGCCACCTGGAAAACTAATACACAGTGTGCCTGCAATTCTAATTTTGACATCCATTTATACACCCTGGAGCTGGCATCTTCTACAAGAAACACTGTGGAGAAAAGGCCAAGAGTAGGTGTTGAAATGTCATTATTCTGCAACTGTTTTTGTAGTACCTGACCAAATTCTTCAAGTAGACAGTGACCTTATGGAAAAATAATGTAATCCAAGAGAAGGCACTACATGCTACCTTTGGTCTTTTTACCTTTAGTGAAACAAACACTTCAAAGGCCCAGGTGACTGGGGACATCAGGGGGCCAGCCCTACCTCTCAATCAGAATGAAGTGCATAGGAGATTCTTACCCTCTCCTCTGCCCTAGTTTTCAGATTAATAAATGCCCAGCAAAATGATCTGGAAGGAGCTGGAGGTACAAACTCCATCCAGGACCATGGTCAATTTGAAGAGGCCAGAATGAACATGCAGTCCCAGCACTTCAACTAGATGCAAACTTTCAATTCCTCTAGAAAGTCAGGATCCCTATTTCTACATGAGTTGAGGGTTTGGTTTTGGTTTAGTTTGTGGGGTTTTTTTCCTGTTCTAGCATATTTTTAAGTAGAAATAGTCACGTGTATGGTAATGCCTATCATGACATATTACTTAATGATATATATATATTAGACAGGACATGCAATTACTGAGTGACACTTGAAAGAAGTAGGATCTAAAGACAAGCCAAAGAGAGATCCAATCAGCAAACAGGCCTTACCTGTTTTCTGAGTTCATGCTCTGCCTTTTGTCACAAAGATGAGAAATTTCTGCTTGTTCTACTGCCACCACCAGCTGGCAAACCCCTGAGCTGCTAAAGGCCAACCCACCTGCTCCGTGTTCCTTCTCACCAGCTAGCAATACAAAACACCACTAGGAAAATTATGTTTTCATGCTACAGAAACCAGCAAACCAGAAGTAAAGCAAGGCACAGCTGCTGCCTTGAGAAGCCTCAGCCTGAGCTCCAGGCTGAGCACTCATCCTAGCCACAGGCTACAGAGCAAAGCAGGAGCAACAAAAGTGAATTGCTCAAGGGAGTGCAAAAGTTTGAACATGAGGTAAATGAAGCATGAAAAATGAAGCAGTGAACCAAACAATTATTCACCACTACAAGAAAATCCATTAAAGAAAAACAAAGCCATCTACAATAGTGCAGCTGAGGGAGGTAGAGATGAAAGCATGGAAAACAATCCCCCCTGAAAAGCTATCTTGAAATTCTTGGAGTAAGGAAGAAAAGTAGGAGAAAAACAGAGAGGGGAAAAGGAATGGGGGAAGGTAAAATATCAAAATGCAAATTAGTAAGGTTCATCAGAGAACTCATTCCGAGGCATGCAAGGAAAAGACTAAATAAGAGTTACTGCCTCTCTGGGCATGGTGCCACCTCATCACATGCAAGGAGAGTATCTCAGATAACTGAGGCAAAATAACAAATGATCATAAAAATGGTAAGGTGAATGGTGAAAAAATGGGGTTTCCCCTATAATCATATTCAAGATATTTTACATTTGTCACCACTGTGTGGTTCTGTGAGGGTTTCATTAGCAATGAATGTAGCTGAGGTCAGTTTACTGTGGTACTCCGTTACTAAGTAAAATTTTGAACATCTAATTTTGTCAAGTGCTTTTTCTTCAAAGAAGCTGCTCCTTAGTGCACGTCAGCAGCATGTCAGCAGCAGCACTGAAGATAGTTAGGGGCACATCCCCTTTTTCAGAACTGTCTCCTGCTGAGCTGCATTGACAGATAAAAATCTTACTTTTTATTTATCCCCTATGATACTCACATATGAAAAGTTGCTTGGGCAATCCATTCACTCTTCCATGTACCATTATCAATTAGGGTACAAAACTGAGGGAAGTGTACCTGGTGACACCAACAACATGTATGTAATGCATTCTGGGATGTCCTATTGTTCAGAACGAAAAGGCAAAGGAAGCAAATTGTCTACAATCCTTGGATATATATAGCAACAGTTTAGAACACAAAAATAATTTAATATTTATTATGCATAAGCATGAGCTGGCTTCAAATGCCAAGAGGTCTACACTGTCTGCCTATTATATTTATTGAATCCTTTTGATTTCCAAACACATTAGTCATAATTCGAAACTTTGCTGTCTGACTAGGAGTGAGAGAATATTTTCCAAGTCCTAAATGGCAGCTAAAGCACAATGAGGTAGATCCAGGGGCTGAGGCATTTTCTGTAACTCCACATAGCATTTGGTTACCCTGCTTGCATAAAATGGCAAGACTAAACAGCACATGAGCTACTGTATTGGAACCTGAACATTTATCCCTAATGAAGAACAGTGTTAGAAGGATGGCAGCAAAGATTCCCTCTGCTTGTGGCATACTATATCTAAAAAGTGAAAGGGCAGGCTTTAAGTATAACATGGGAGATTCAGAGCTGAAAACTATGATTTGGATTCATTTTCCTGAAGAAAAATAGCATTTTCCAAATTATGGGAAAGACCAGGTTGCATAAATAGCACCAGGCTAGGCTGTTTGCAAGGGTTAAAGAATATTAGCCGAAGATTAACAGACATGAAGGCATAATCTATATTTGGAGTTAGCTAGAAGTTAAAAATAACTTAAATTTTGATTTGAATATAGGACTTCACCACCTTCCTACAAACAGAGGCAACATATTTTATCTAAAGCATTAAAACCCAGCTAAGAAAATAGATTAGAGAGATCTGAAAGGCATGAAGCACTCAGACATTTTAACATCTTTTTAAGAATAAAGATTTTAACTTTTGCCATCATTAATTCAGTTCTACTAAGATTCATTCTCCTTTTCTTTTTTATTCTCTGTAGATGTCACTCACGTTGCTTCTACTCAGGATACTTCTTCTGTAAGCCCTATCAGCCTCTCTCCCTGACACATTGCCAGCGTTCATTTTTCTCATGTTAGGAAACATGGTCAGTGTTTCTGGCCACAGGCAAATTCTGTAACTTATCTATGCAGAGCACTTTTTTTTAGGATTCATTGTCATATTTTGCTATTTCCAGATTCCTAACATAGTTACTGAAGCATCCCCGGAGCAGAAAAGAGCACGAAAACTGCCATGGTAGATGAGACACATGGTCCATCTAGCACAGCATCCTGTTTGAAACAGAGAAAAGCCTGTCTGCTTCCAAGGAAGTGTCTGTGTGGACCGTGTCTTCAGAACAGTCTTCAGAGGAACTTTTGACTTAACTGAATGCATCCTCATTCAGTCATGTTTTAACCTGGGTGCAAGAGACTTCACTCCCACATTTTTTTGTGATGTTGATTTAAGTATTTCTTAGAATCATAAAGCTATGGAAAAAAAAAGAGGAAAAAAAAAAAATCAAAGGTGGTTCAGGATATTATGAGCATGTGTTATTTGTCAGCATACCCTGCAGGAGACCCCACTGGGCTCTGATCATTCAGCAGTCCCATCAAGAATAAGTCTGCTTTGTCTTCTCTCTAATTACATTAGAAGTAGGAAAAAACCCAACAGACTACCTGAGTTAGGAACATGAGGGTTTAGAGCTGCTACTGATGAAACCATTTTTCTCCTAGGCTGTAGAAACTTCAAAATAGAAAATAGCTGGTGATATCAGACAGGCTTCAGCCTCTTCAGCCCAGACTGAGCAAAGCTGCTGTGTTCAAGCTGCTGCTGGTGCTCCCCTAAAAGGGATGTTCCATGCAATTAAATCAGATTCTGCCTTAAAACCCAGACTGTTAATGCACATATATCCTGCTTTTTTGCTAATTCGTTTCACTATTGTTTATTTTATAAAGGAAAAGGAGTATAAACTACTTTGTATCAAGGATACAGGTCATGAAGAACAATGGAAAACTGCTTTACAATGGCATGCTCTTCTTTTCCTTATTCTCTGTACTAGAAATATGGTGTTGACACTCTGATAATTATATCTGGCTATGAAGATTATGCTATGTCCTACAGCTAATAGCAGCTTTTAGAATCTAGCTCACTAGGGAAACATGAATAGTTACATATAGTCAAGGTTCCAATTACTCTTACATTTGCATACAGGTCTGCTCTATTATATCTGTCTCATACTTGATGACACTTGCTATCACCTTCAACAAATGTAGACATTTGCAGTACATACAATGCTTATTCAACACATTTAGGTTCTAAAATTAATGTATCTATAAGATATTGATCATGGACTATTGTTTAGTTTTCCCACTGTTTCAAGAAGACACAAGTCAAACTACTTGCTATTTTTAAGTTAGGAAGCAATTCACTTGACTAAATTCCAGCATATCTGCCTTATTATTGATTTCTTTCAAGATACTGCCCCGTGGACTATTTAGGAACAAGGTTCAATATTTATTTCAATTGTACTTCATTGGTTGATTATTACTGAACTGGTTGAATAAATTAAATTCTCTCGTATGTTCTGAGACATAGTGTATTAAGAATATCACCTTACTCTCTAAACATGAAAGAGTTGAACATTATATATCACAAAAAAGGAGCCCATGGGATGAATCATTGGTATAAAGCCCTTTGAAACATTTATTGTTTGGAATACAGCAGGGGCATTTGTTCTTTGAAGTTATAATGTAAGAGAAACTTCTGCATATTAGTGAATTGGAAGAATTCAGAATGTATAGAATTCCCTGAGCTGAATGTCTGGGCCCATAAAAACATCTACTAGAAGACAAAATCCAAAACATACAGCAGAAAGAACCCAAATTGTGAGGGGCTCAAGGTTGATACAACAGAGCTTGCTCTGCCCTTCTCTGCCAAGACCAGGTGAGAGGCACTTTGATTGGGAAACCAAGGAGCCATCTCAGAGCAGGCTGCTGGGGGCTCTGCCTGCACTTGACTGCACAGGTGTGTCCTCATGTGTGACTAGAGAGCACCAACATTTGCTCGGCTTCTGGCTAAAGATTTGCTTGATTAAGGGTGCAAGGGGACCTGTAATCCTTATTGCCATCTCCTAAATCTAGGGCTGGGCACAGGAGCACCCATGCTGATGCCTGCTGTGTTGCATCAGCATTTACAGCAAATGAAGCATGAAAGTAGGAGATTGTGGAAGGGACACAGAGGTATTTTGTGGACCAGCAGAGCACAAGTGTCGCTGAAATCAGATAGGCTTCAGACCCGAACTAGGGAACAAAGAAGAATGAGCATAGGGTGCTCAGTGCTTTCCCATATAATATTGCCATATTTTCTGCTGTTTCTTGTAAAGAAATTATTCCCCTAGATTCAAGACCCCCATATTCAGGCCAATGCATGCACAGAGGAAGTCCAAAAAGGAAAAATAGGCAGTTCTCCCCTACATCAGTCATATAATCTTGGTAGTGCAACTTCCAGGTCATCCTTTTCTCACTGAAAAAGAAGATTCAACATAGATCCCCAGGGACTGCTATGTCTTAAGAAGGAAATTGCCTCTTTGTCACGTCCTCCCAAAACAGGCACCTCTTTCATTTCAGTTCAGCAGGTGATGCCTGCAGAGCTCTCCCTTGGAGTATTGCTACAGCAGAGCAAAGCTTTATCCCTTCACAGAGCTCCTGCCACACCCTGTTCTGTCAAAGATAAGGGAAAGAACAAACACCCCAATGGCACTCGGAACCTGTTAGTCTGTACCTAAGGGTCGCTTCATTTTCTTAAATTGACTAAAAACTTTTGAAAGCTGGGAAAGGGATTTCCCTTTCTTTTTCTTTCCCTCTCTTTTTCAGAGAAGTGCTCTCTTCCTATGTCTTTCCAGGGGTCTGGAAGAAAGATTCCTTTTTGTGTTCACAACAAGAAGACAACATATGGCTTCCTTTTCAATATATTAAATGTACAGAGCCTCAGCACATAAAACCCTATCCTGTTACCAAATGCATTATTTCACATATTCAAGAGAGTTGAAAGAGTTGAGAGAAAACTGATTATGTTAAAGGGTTAACTAAGGTGTAATTAAAAAACAAAAACCAAAAAACAAACAAAAAAACCCAACCAAACAAAAAACCTAAAGCAGGTTTGNCAGTTCTCCCCTACATCAGTCATATAATCTTGGTAGTGCAACTTCCAGGTCATCCTTTTCTCACTGAAAAAGAAGATTCAACATAGATCCCCAGGGACTGCTATGTCTTAAGAAGGAAATTGCCTCTTTGTCACGTCCTCCCAAAACAGGCACCTCTTTCATTTCAGTTCAGCAGGTGATGCCTGCAGAGCTCTCCCTTGGAGTATTGCTACAGCAGAGCAAAGCTTTACCCCTTCACAGAGCTCCTGCCTCACCCTGTTCTGTCAAAGGACCCCAAAGATAAGGGAAAGAACAAACACCCCAATGGCACTCAGAACCTGTTAGTCTGTACCTAAGGGTCGCTTCATTTTCTTAAATTGACTAAAAACTTTTGAAAGCTGGAAAAGGGATTTCCCTTTCCTTTTCTTTCCCTCTCTTTTTCAGATAAGTGCTCTCTTCCTATGTTTTTCCAGGGGTCTGGAAGAAAGATTCCTTTTTGTGTTCACAACAAGAAGACAACATATGGCTTCCTTTTCAATATATTAAATGTACAGAGCCTCAGCACATAAAACCCTATCCTGTTACCAAATGCATTATTTCACATATTCAAGAGAGTTGAAAGAGTTGAGAGAAAACTGATTATGTTAAAGGGTTAACTAAGGTGTAATTAAAAAACAAAAACCAAAAAACAAACAAAAAAACCCAACCAAACAAAAAACCTAAAGCAGGTTTGAAAAAGAACAATAATTCATAGAATAATTTAGGTTGGAAAAGACCTCTAAGATCATAGAGTCCAGCTGTTCACAGTTAACACATCTCTAAAAATTCTTCCTTCTTGATGAGAGACTAAGTAACCCTCAGAACTCCATCCAAGAGGTTGTCACTGGAGAGCAAATCAGAAGTAATAAAATCAGGAGCTAGAAGTGTACAGCTAATTCCTTAACAAAATAAAAATCAACAGCTTAAATTATTTTAAAAAGGTGAAAGATGAGGTCTTGGCACTAGCTGCACAATGAAAATTCATTAAAACATCCTAATATTTGGAAATACCAGTGAAAGCATAAAAACACACCCCCTCAAAACCTTCTGAATCGATGGAAGATGATGGAAACTTTAGGTCTGATGTCTGAATTCCTGGAGCTATAGGTGAGTCGGTAAAGGAAAACTTCCTTCTGTCATCTCCTTGAGAAAAGTGATGAGTGTGAGGGAGTGTAGGTGGGACAGAGAACGTGAGCTGTTCTCTGTTAAAATTAAGCATGTTCAGGTTTGTCTTGTTTTAGTTGTTTTCAGGTTATGCTGAAGCTGAAGGTGTTTACTGTGCCTGAAGTGGTATTTAACATTTTATAAACAACAATCTGATTGAAAAAACCCAAGCTCATCTCCATTTTGAGGTCCAATTGGTGGCAGGGACTACCTGTTAGCTCTGGTCAGAGGCACACAGGCCAGGTCATTCCTTGTGCAGCAGGTGCTGTGGTCTGTCACCACGAGTCTGACCTCACATTTTTCTTTCTTAGAGGAACATGGAGCTGAAAATTATCTCCATCTAGGTTTGTCATTTGAAGCACAGCCAAAACTGAGGCAGCAGAATCTAATCTTTCAAAAGTGACCTTATTCCACTCCTGTAGTTCAAAGGGTTTAAAATTAAAACTCTCCATTTAGACCACCTTTACTCCAAAGTAATTTTCATTTTTCTCTGGAGTCCAATGCCATTAATAATTCAGTCTAGCTAGCCACTCCACAAAAAAACACAGTTATACCTTTAATCCCTTTTACTGTCTTTCTTAGCAAAAGCCTGCTATTAAAAAATTCTGGTAGGTTCTCAATCGTGGATTTTCAGAGGTATTTCAATATCTAGTTAGCCAGCATTTCAGTGCGGTTTTGTTACTCAAATTATTTTTTAAAGTCTCTAATATTGCTTGAGTTTCTTGTTTCCTATATGGTTATGTTGATTTGCAAAAGATGAAAATATTACCTGTAACACCTCTAGACACATAGATCCTGTAACCTGTAAATCTCTAGACCGATAGATCCATGAATCTAATCTAAATTAATCTAATTAAATCCTGGAAGCGTCTTCTTTTTCCCCTGAATGTACCTATCCTGAATAAAATCTAGTAAACAATCCATTAGTCTTTGTTGCTTGCTAACTCCTGAAAGCTGCCAGAGCACCACACCTAGGGTCTTTACACTGAGATGCAGAGCAGGGATGGCAAACACAATTCTCAATCCTGCTATTCACTGGAATTACTTACTTCACCAAAATCGACCTGCATTATTTTAACCAACCTGCAGCAGACTTTGAAGGGCAGGCAGGACAGAGAGAGGGCTTTTGTCAGTTATTTTCCAGATGTCTAGCCACTCACAGCAGCCTGAACTCAATGCCTAAATCCTGTGATGTTGTGACATCAGGGGCCTGTAGGTCTTCACCAAGTACGTCATTGTGCCTGGTCTCTGCATTTCCAGCCATTCCCTATCCTAATTTGAGGACCTAGGGGGCTGCAAGCATGGCAGCTTGGCATTGAACCTGTTGTGCTGGGTGGACAGGAGAAGGGTGGGGTGGATGAGGATGCCTTTTGTCCACCATGGTTCTGCTGGTGGGACTTTGCAGTGGCTGGCAGCAAGTTTACAATAGGAGCTTCTGAGGGGTCTGGCTCTATTTCACTCACACAGATGAAGTGGTTGAGATCCCAGGGAACATGTTTTAAATTCAAAACCACAGGTTCCTGCCTTTCCAGAAGGGAAACATCTTCTAGCCTGAGAACAGTTTTTAATTTTCTGGTATTATCCTACTTCCATGTGATAAAACTGCCTCCCAGTCACCTTCACTTGTGACTTTTTTGAAGTTCACCTTTCAGCCCTGCTTGATATCATGATACCATTAGTGCTAATGAGCTCCAGCAAACACTGCATTGTTGCTCCCTTACCTACTTACTTTGGGAAGAATAAAGGACAAAGATGCTATGGCTATTAACTCAGAGCCTGCATTCGCTTACATTTGTACTTTATTCACTGTAAATTCTTTTCACACTCTGTGGTGTCAAGAACACATTATCAGCTTTTCACTGATCTCAGTTTCTCAGGTGCCTATCACTGCGTGTGTTGTAAAATCAGCATCTGTGTATGCATGTGGCCAGGCTTAGCAGATGCTTTTACAGGATAAGATGTGATATATATTCTGTAAGTGAAATCAGATTAAACCCCAAATCCATCAAACGTTTTATTTTAAATAAAGAAATTATGCCATTTGATGCAAACATATTTCTTTATTAACAGTTTCACAGCATGCTCCTCAGCTCCAAATTCTGTGGATGTGGGGTTGCAATTCATTCGTTCACTCAAAGAGAAACACTCATTTATTTTGTATTATGCCTGCTATATATAATACTATGCTACTACACAAAACTGTTACTTGCCTGCAGCTCTCCAGCTGTCAGGGAAAAAGAGCCGTCCTGGCAGGGCAGTCTGTCCTGGACTGACCACCATGACGTCAGACTTTGCAGAGGACACTTCCTAACTTTCTGACCTCTGGTCAGATCTGAAGAACAACAGTCAAACAGTAATATCTGTCCTCTGGCAAAGATCCCATGGAAGGCAGACAAGTGCTGCTCCACAAAAATGCTATCAATATTCATTGTCTCCACTAGTATAGAGAGAATGGCTCCAAAGGAGAATTAGGGCCCCCAAAACTCCTAACCTAGGTGGAAAGCAAAGTACAACCTCTCTATAAAACCAGCAGATGGTGAAGGGAGGCAACAGTAAGCGGTGTCCCCAGCAGCGGTTGCAGCTCAGCGGCCACCGCAGCCACAGCGTTATTGAGTGTTTGCTGTGGAGCCCTGGGTGGGAGGGTGAGCCCCCTGAAAAGAGCTCTCAGCTCCCTGCAGGTCAGACTCTGCCTCCTGAAACTGAGCCCCAACTATACAGCCCCCACAAGATAGGACTTGCAATATTTACCTCCCTTGCCCCTGACCTGCCTGGCTACTTATAGATCAGTGACTGTGGTTGCAGGGTTTCTGTAACCTCTGGCAGGGTTCAACAGTGTGGGGCTGTAAACCCTAAGCTGGCAGGTGGGGAAGACAAAGGGGCTGGGATTTGGGGATAAGTGTGCACTGGTAATTTCAAGAATGTGGAAGAGCAGAGTAAAAAAATCAATACATCTAAATGGGGAAAGGAAAACTTGAAGATAGAGGAATAATTCCCCAGGTTCTGTGCAGATATGACTAACCTTGGAGAGCAGGACTGAAGTAAAAAGCCTAAAAGAATTACTAGTTGGAGTTCTGTCAAGATTGTCCCCTTAGGCTTTTCCTAGGTCTTTCTCTGTATATCTTGTAGAATGTCATCAACAAAGGAAAGGACAAAACACTTCAAGACACATTTTGCTATCTACAGCCTTCCTTTCTTATCTTCTCAAGCTTCACAGGAAAAGTGAACTGTTATATCTTAATAGGATTTAGGCTAGAAGATTTCAAGTCATCTGCTCTTTCTGTAATTCATACTGAACAGCCAATTCCTCACAGTGCTGTAGGTAAGACTTTCACAAATCCTCAGCACTGACCTAACTCCTCTCTTGTTCAATTACCTGGAAAGACCTGAGCTAAGAAAAAGGAGTTATGCAAATTGCTTGTATCAGTACCAATAGGAACCCTGGTATAAACCCGGTCTTTGCTTCAGTCACTTTCTTTCTCAAACAGGTCTGGCACTTACACCAACACAGCTTACAGAATTACATCAGATCCTTCAGGCTATAGCTAAACATATAACTGACACAGCTGTTCTGGCATAGGTTGCTGCTCTGTATTTTCTATACATGTTTACAGCAAGATATTTCAGAAAAACCTGGGAAGTTGGTCTGGGTGCTTCAGGAGAAGACAGGAGTCCTGGGGACAAGCAATCCAATTTGCCACAGGCAGCAGGATTTCTGACAGAGGTGTGATTGCTGCTTGTCTGATTGCTCCAGACCCACCAGTGAGTGAGCTCACCAGTGTTCACTGCTGCCATAGCTGACAACCATTTCTCTGCAACTGAAATGACCTGTTGGTCCCTGGGGTCCAGCAGGATCAGTCAGAAGTCCTTGCAGACTCTGCTGAGCTTATTCAGCCCATTTTCCTCCCTTGGGAAGCAAAAGAAGAAAGATTTTTAATGTGTTCTTCTTCTACTGTCTAGGTTTTATCTTGGACAGGACTTTGGAAGCTCTTATGTCACCTCTGGTTTAGAAACAATTTCACAGGAAAAGCCCACCAGCCCCAGGAGCTGCCCTGCCTATGAATTCTGTCAGAGTGTGACTATAGCACCAAGTCATTCACAAAACATCATTGCTTCAGAGGCAGAAGAAGTGAAAGATGCAGTCCTGGAGCCACTGAAAGGGGCTTAAAATCCCAAGAGAGAAAGCTGAGGATAGGTCAAATTTAATTACTATAGCTGAAACTGAATTTTTATTCACAGATATTTTCTTCTCTTGTAGTTACAGTTGTTCAATTTTCCTGGGCAATCTCTGTTTGCATGAGAGCTTAGAGTGGAGCCAGAATTTGATATTGCACTCTAACTATACTGCTCTGCCCAGGGCCATGGATACACACATGCCTTGGCAAGCAGAAATCCCTCACTTCTGCACACAGACACCAAGCTATCTATGAAAACCTGCTGGTTTTGAGTTTGAATTTCCTGCTCAACAAAAAGGAATGCCCAGGCTGGTCTGTTTGCAGAGCTCCAGATCACAGGCTCTAACACTTTTAAGCTCGCAGTGGGATGTGAATATATCCTTTAGTGCAAGGCCCTGCAGCCAGAGCTCTATCAGGAGGAAAGGAATCCAAAGCATCCAGCTGTTCACTTCACAACTGGAGAGAAATGTGCAGCGTGCAATCAAACTACCTGGAAATTGAACATTTTGTCAAAAGTCTTCCAAAAGCATCTGATAGATCCAAGTTTCAACCATTTGCTATTTTCAACTATGTCTATGTCCATGTTATTCTGAGTCATGGCTGAATACTCTAAATGTAAGGCTTGGGGTTCATTATCACCGACTATGGTCCATCCCTTTTTTGAGAAATTCCCTAAGAAATCCAAGATCTTCTGTTTATGGTATGTAGAGAGTTAATAATCTACTCATAAAAGAGAAGAAGCCATTTATAAAAAATGGCTCATATGTGAGCCATTATGTCCATTTTCAGAGACCTACTTCCCTGCATAAATATTGCACATCACCAATCAGATGGAAGCAAATTGGATGGGGGAATTCTTTCACTTTGTGTTTCCTAAAAATACCATTTTTTTAATGAAAGTTTCCTTATTATTTAGCTTTCCAAGCATGTTCTTTCATAATTAAATCCCTTAAGGACTGCAAGGAAAAAGAAATAGCCCTTTTAGCCTGTCTTCCAAGGGCAGTGAAACTTAAGAGGTCCTGTTACCTGTCTGTCCTTTGCCCTTCTAAGAACTATGGAAACTATTGACTTTGTTTCAAGACAATTTTTTTAAAAAAGGTAGAAGTCTCAAATATATTTATATTCCCACAAACCTTGTGAAAGCCAGCAGCTGAGAAAGGTATGACAGACAAATTAGACCATTCATTTCAGTGAAGGAAAAGTTGCAAATTGTATCACTAACTACTAAGGGCAGATTCAAAACAGAGCCATTTATATGGGGAAAGCTTCACTAAGAGCTAACACTGTCAGAGGATAATTTAATTGCACAAGGCCCTTGTTTACACAGGCTTAGCTTAATATCAACTAAAATAACTTGAAGGTAATTGTAAGAATTATTCTGGCTGTTCATGATGGGTCCTGATGCAAGGCTCTACACCGACATTTTATGAGGGAAAATTGAGTAACTTGGGAAACATAATTGACCTGAAGCAGGAGGGAATTTTTGCTGCTCTTCATTCAATCAGGAGTTGAGCAAGAAAGGACAGAAGAAAAGGGTTCCTCACCACTGTACTGGTGTTTCCTAAGTTTGCCTCACCCCGCAGCCCCTCTGGACTATGGCAGCTATAAAGCTGCCCATCACATCCAAGAGGCACCACGAAGGCTGAACTCATTCCAGCATGCTGGACAGCCACTGCAGTCAGCAGATCTGTGCATGCACAATTCTGTAGTCCTGAAGATAAACCCACCCCATATAGTTTGACCCAAGCAGAAAACAACAGCCACAAAAGCTGACCATTGTGGCCCTAGCTACTGTCCTGATGCAGTGGCACAGCAGGACTGTGCATATCCACCCACCTTCGCCTTGGGTGCTCATCTGCTTTGAGTGACTGAAGAATTCCACTGGAGGATCTTGCAAGCTCTAGGCAGTGACATAAGGAGCCATTGGCCAGCCACTGAAGCGCCTTGTAGCTGCTGTAATGGATTGTATGACTTCACCTGCCCCTAACACCCACACACCCCCCCTCCCAAAGTCTTTTTTTAAAGCATTGTGAGTCAGCAATGCCTTCCTGACCCAGCTGAGATGAAGCAGAGCAAGTGACCTTGGATATGCTGATAGCAGCAGGAAGAATAATCATCCACGTCATAGCTCAAGGGCATCCAGATCCTGTGTGTGACTCAAATGTAGAAATCAGGCAGACTTAAAATTATATCTTTCTTAAAGTGCATTTGGGAATTTTTTCGCTTTCTGTGGCTTTTGACTGTTCTTTGTACTTTCTTTTAAGGACTGGTTCTTCCTTACACCTATTGAATCATCCTTGTGTTTTCACACTGACTGATTCTGATTTAGTTGTATTATATGCTGCTCATGCTCCAGCTTCACTTTTCTCCACCTAGAAAAAGATGCTGTGATTTTATTCTCACTTTCTGACCTTGAGTGTATTAATCAGATATCTGTTCAAAAACATTTTCCATGGACTTAAATCATGACACTTTTCTTGTACTGAGCAGTCCTTGGTGGTGTTTGAAGAACAGCATCTCTAATGCCACTAAAGGACAAGCATCTAGGTGCCTTTTTCAGATCTGAAGTCTGAAAAATTCCTTTCAGTTGCCTAGCACCTATGTTTCTGCCAAAGACATTTACTGCTGCTAGACAAAGAGAGCTACCTAAATTAGAAGGTGACAAACATCCAACAAAAGGACTGAGTACTGTGGTGAGTAGAACTGCTGCACCAAATGCTTAGGTGCTCATTTCAGGTGCAGAATGCACAGAGCTAAGTTAATTACGTACCCAGAAATCTTGGAAAATGAGTGTGGGTGGCTTCAGTGCTAAATCATTCACCTTATACCTGAGACACAGCAGTTACAAGGTAATAGTAATGCTTGCAGACCGAGGCTGATAGGAATTCTCGGATCTGATTCTACAGAGGACAAAGGAAGAGCCAGAGCTGGTGAAAGCCTTTTTGCCCAAGTAGTTTAAAGAATAATGGCTAGCCAGATACTGGGATATCATGGGTCAAATGACACTTATTTTTAACTCCCTCATTTACCTCCAGATGTCTGCAGTCTCTTTTCTTCTAAGCAGAGGGTCTCATCACCAGACCATATAACACATTTTTGAATGTAACTGTCTGTATTTCTGTTGAAGTTCTATCAATCTGAACAGCATAAATAAATAGCCTTTGTGCTGGAACTGGATCCAGCAGAAATACTCCACAGTCTGGAGGTTAGCGCACTGCGCTGGGAAGGAGACGTTCTAGATGTGCAGCCCTGCCCCGTGAATATTAACACATTGTACACAAAATACACCACTGTTGCCAAGAAGAAAGGAGAAAGAGTCACTTTCTGGGCAGACTACACCCAATTTGCCTATTTGACTGAGTACCTAAGGGAACTGGGGAGGCACTGATCTGAGATGGCCAAGTTCAGGTCTCCCCAGACATAGGTAGGATTTAGGCACTCTAACCTCTTCGGGCTAAAGTAAAAAAGTCCTTACCAACTCCTGAGAGAGATGGATTTTACTGCTTTTATGCATTGTTTACTTACCTTATTACTATCTAAGGTCAGTTATGGTGCCAAAATCTTCCTAGGCTTTTTCCGCAGTTCAGCATTGTGCAGAAACCTTTTCCACTTATATTCCATCATACTGCAGCACCGAGGAATCTAATCAGTTCCCAGAATGCTTTCTGTGGTACATAAACTATGGCTTATAGCCAACCAATTGTTCACTAGCACTTATAAAAATAACATTAATAACAAAAATAGTATTAAAAAAAATAGCAATTTAACATAGTCCATTCAAATTTTCATCCAGAGAAATGAGTCAAATAATCCAAACCATATCTTTATGGTGGACATGGTGGAAATTCACTGTGGGGAATTTCTACTCATGAGATGCAAAACAACCAGTGGATATAAACCAGCAGAATGGGTGGAGAGCTCTAATCAGATTAAAGTGATTAAAAACAGGAAAAGGAAGAATTTGCAATGATTCTTTTAATCACTGGGCAAGGTGTCCCCTTGGTAAAACCACTATTGCTCTTAAAATATGCAGCCTCCTCTTCCTGGGATTGCTGTAGCAAACTAGGTAGCAAGATCACCTGGTTCTTCCTGGGAAAAAAACAGAGCAAAAGGGTTGTGTATGTACTGAACTGAAGGCAATAAAGGAACTGTGAGTGAAGGTAGCTTTTTGAGTGCTCTTTGTGGATAAATGTAACCCTGTGATCTGGGGAAAATTTCTTTGTGTTTGAGTGAAAGTAAGAGGCTGAAAGAGCATCCATCCTGTTCCTGGGAACATGTCCAGGGCAAATGTTATCATTTCAGTTAAAGGAAAAATAGCACCTGCAACAGCACAATAAAACATCAATATTTCCACTGTACAGCTGCTGTTTGACAGACCACATTCTAATATGTCCTGAGGTGTTTGTTCAGGCAGCAGCTCAGCTGCATATTCCAGGCAACAAAAGGGAAGGAGACAGGAGATTTACCAGCTTAGGTGTTATTTAGAGCTGTTGCAAGTCATTAGTCATCTCTACAGGTTAAGAGCAGAAGTGAGATCCTACATCTAACACATCAGTGGAATGAGACAGCAAATCCTCTCTTACTCCACAAGGGAAGTTTATAGGGGTTTTCCTTTCCTCAAACAGAGCTGATGACCACACCAGAGAAGGAGTCTTGTGACTAAGATTGGTTATTCAGCAAAAAGAAGGCCTGGTTTCCTACTGCAGTTATTGAAATACAGGTGATAAAGTCACAATAAGGGATGCATTCCTATCACCCAGAGAGCTGACATCATGGGGATGATGCTCTCAAAACACTTTTTTTTTTTTTCATAGCAGTGTTTGGAAGCACAAACATGGTGAAAAAACACACCCAGTAATGATAAGGTGATCTTCTACAGAAGCCCTGTAACCCCTCCTTGAGGAACCAGAGAAGGGCATCTGAGGCAAAGTCCCTGATTCTTCACAATACACTGGATACAAAAGTATAAAGCACGCAGGAGGACAAAAAAATGGACTTACACTGGTTGTCAGCCAGTGCAGGGGACTCAGTGTTTGTGAATGGGAAATAGTTACTCATGTAACATGAAGTGACTTGCACTTTCCCATGTCTTCTACCTGTGATGAGCACCTATCTCCTGGAGTTAGCCCTAGTTTCTGAAAATATTGGAAGCTCTACAATAGCATAGTCTTGCTCCAATATATTTGGCCTTAATTCAGTGAAAAGAGCTATACAAAAATTCCAGATTTAGAAAGTGCAGCACAAGGTGAGTAAATAGCATCTGTAACATTCTATAAACTCAAGGATTTAGACACCAGATTGGAAGGCCTCTTTCCCACCGACCTTCATATGTCACACTAATCTTTCCACACACCTGGATACTGCAGCTTCCTTTTTTTTGATCTTTTGTAGTAAGAATTTGTACATGCTAACAGTTTGTGGTTTTAAAGGCCATAGCTTGGCCCAGTCACTATGGGAGCAACTATAAAGATTTTCAGAGAAATATATCCTGGACAAGGACTGGGTAGATGTCCCTTCAATACTTTCCTTTAAGAAGCTGTCTATTGGATAAATCCTGAATGCTGAACATGGCCTGTTACCATGAATCTTTAAACATACTGGGGTTTTTCCTCTTTTAATTCTCATGTGCTGCCATATTTTCTGGTAGTGTTTCAATGTCCTTTTTGTCTCAAATAATGAATAACCTAGATTTTCCTCCTGCTTGCCATTTCTTCCTCCTTGGATTTCGTGATTTTGAAAGCAGTATTTCAGAAACTGCTCAGGATACAAAAATAATTTTAGCAATTCCTTTTGTCCTTTTTCTGCTACAATGGAGGTTGCTCATTCATTTTTTTGATGGCATCACAAGTCTAGTCTTGCTTTGTCTCAAAGACAGTCTCTGGACTTATACTGAGCCCTGATAATAAGGCATGGTCCTGGATGACTTGTGTATCAGAAGAGTTTGCTGATTTGGAGCTTGCTGTTATTTTCCTTGCTGTCTTTCTTCACAGATGACAAGCCTTGCATCTCACCTTGCTAGGGCCCACTGAGTTGGCTGCTGGTGCCGTTCTCCTTGTGGACTGTCAGCCAGGGGACAGCTTGATAACTACCTTGTGTTTCAGCCTCATGGAGCGCTCAGACTCTCAGGGACAAGAGGTTAATTGGAACAGATGTTTTTTCAGAAATTGTATGATGCCCAGAAATCACATCTTTGCCTCCCTAAGCCTTTTCAGTAGTGTTGGACTGCATGATCTCTCTTGTTTCTCTCACACTGGGCTCCTTTTCATCTTTTGAATCACCCCAAACAATGACAATCTTTACAAATACAACAAGACCTCCTCTTTATATCAGGCATTCCTCCCTCTAGGGATGCAAGCAATCTGAGCTGAAGCAAGACATAATTAAGGCCATTTTAAAAAGCTGCGTGTTTCCCCCTTTATAGCTTTAACAAAAGTTGTGTCTAATTTATACTTTGGTGGTGCATTTGTGCACTCTGCTGGTTTTGACCTCTTCCTTTGAAATATGCTTGTGTAGTTTCACAGAGGTTCCAGATTTACTTAAGTTTTCCCAAAAGAATTGATGTTAAAACTTTTTGACTTTAGACCATTCTGCTTCTCTCAGAGTTGGAAACAAATAGACACTTCCTCATATCTTTGAAAATTTGCTCTTTGCTGGTTTGAAAGAATGCAGCAGAAACACCTCTGAGATTACATACACAATTATGTCCCAGTACTACTTCTGTTAGTGGGAATGAGAAAAAAAATGTTAAGGGATTCCCCTCCTCCCAGTGAATCAGGTCCCTGAGCTCATTATTATGAACAGCAGATAGAGAGGTAAGAGATGGAAACTAAATCTGAAATCATAAACTCATTAACAGACATGTATGGCCATCTCCCATATGGCCATGAATGTGGGCCATCAGGTACTTCTGAATAACTGTTGAGGTCTGAAGTGTGCCATAGGGAAAACAAACATTTCTTCACTGAATAACCCTTCTCAGCGGCTTCATGGTAAGGTTGAAGCTTTGCAAAGCAGTATGTGTAAGCAAAGGAATGGAGCTGAGGAACTATGGTGGTCTGTCCCTCTTAAGAAAAAGCTAAAGTCTTGGCCAAACCATCCATCACTGGCAGTAAAGTGCTATTACTGCAGAGCATGATTTGTGTGACCTCTTCCTTGCCTGTGGGCATTAATTGGTCTTTGAGTTTAAATGCTACTGGAAGGTCAAAACCAAGGTACAACCTGGATAAAACCAGAGGAACTTCATCTGTTTTGTCACAAACTTTCAGCCAATATGAGAATGTACCTTGTAATCTCACCTCTTCCAGCTGTTCCATAAATGCCTGTATCACATCATGGCTTTTCTCCAAGCAGTTGCAAAATTTAGTGGGAGATCTTATTGATCCTCTGATAAGGATGGGGTGGGGGTAATCTCTAAATGTTTAAGATAAGTCACATGCATTTCATTGGACAGAGATAGCAATTGACAGGTTTTAGTATTATTGCCTTAAAACAAACCCTGAATTACTCTGCTGATTGCAATACAAATAGGAACCAGGACTTCAGAAAGGTCCTTCATCCAGTGATCTGACCTTCATATTTGCTTGCAAACCTGCCAGACTTAGGCAATTCCTCAGTTTTCTTGGAAACCCAAAGGATCATTTTCTTGGAAAAGTTTTTTCTTGGAAACCCAAAGGATCATTTTTTTGGAAATTTTTTTTCTTGGAAACCCAAAGGATCATTTGCAGCCATCACTTGAATAAGGTTCCAGTCATATGCCAAGAAATAGAATGTAGACATTAATAATAATATATCCTCCAATAAGACTGCTCACAGACAGAAATGGAAGAGAAAGGTACACAATATCTTGTTATTCCTACTAATAACAGTGGGTAGGTTGGTTTCTCTTAGGGCTCTTCGTAATCTATGAGACCATGCTATTGATAAGTGAACTACATTGAACCTTGTAGACTTGAAAGAGTCTAACAACATTATTATGATAGACTAGTTTCCACTGCCCTTTATAACTCTGTGTTTCAGAAACACTGAGATCTACCAATAGGCAGCACTGAGGTGAGAAAGAGCTGAAGCCTATCCTGGTAACATAAACCCAACCAAGGATCACCTAAAAAGAATCTTTAATCTCATACTGTCACATATTATCTCTCTCTTTCTTGATAGTGGTCTCAGTTAGCAGTGAAAGGGATTTTCCTTTTAACATTGATGATCTAAGAAAGTTTATGATAGCAATCCTAAATTCCTGTAGTAACTTGTTCACTGATTCTTAGTAATGTGCAGCATTCTTCATTTCTGCTCATCAATGTGAAGTAATCTGTGTTGGCAAGATAAAAAAGGAAAAGAAAAAGAGAAAGAAAAATATACTTGTGGGAATATCTTCAAATATGGAATAATACTTTTGCATAAGCACACGTATCTTCTATATATGTATTTATTATATAGGCAAGACATCAAAAGACAGCCTGATAGAAAATCCTACAGTGAAAGGCAGATGCATCCTTGTCAAAACTATCAATGTCCAAATTTTGCTGTTATGTTGCCCATTAAAAAAAAAAAAATCTTTCTAAAATTGGCAAGGCCAGTGAAATTTTGAATATGCAGGGTAAAGAAAAGAAAGAAGTTATTTGTAACAAATTCTTGTCCACATTCATTGCAATTCTCTTGGAAGATAAGTAAATTATAAACACTATCAAGAGATCTGATGCAGCACTGAGCCTGACAGCTGTTACTGAAAGTAGTTTGCTGTGCTGCAGGCATCAATACATCAATATTATGGCTTTAACTTCTTCAAAAGTTCTATTGTGTAAAATATCAGATGAGGAAGAGGCTTCCTGTAGATATTTAAAGGGAAAGTCTGGAGGGATTTTAAATGTAGTCAAACAGAATAAATGTAGTACAAAATTTTGGAATTAAAGAAACTGCAACATTAATTATATATTTCAGGGTTCTTTTTCACAGATGCAGTCACCACTCAAAGTAACAATGTTTTAAAATACTCTGCTTCTGGTTGAGAGTTGTATTTGTGAAAGCACTGCAAAATCATTGCATTAGTGGACAGAAAGAAAAGCCTTTTCTGTGGTCTGCAGATGCTGAAGCACCTGTGTTGACAAGTGTTCTTGTATGAGACCACTCATGTCTTGGCATCTCTTCACAAGCCCCATGCCACACGAGATTGGTACAGCCCAGGACTTGAACACAAGACACAAGAAACTGGTGGACTCCAGAGAATGATGCCTAAATGCAATGGAAGTCTAAAGCACTTGAAGAGGAAAAGTTACACACTGCCTGAAAGGGACTGCTGGTGGTCATAGGGGATGGGTTCGGCCCAACAGCCAAACTTCACGGCACACGCAAGGATTGCTATGCCAGACTTCGTGTCTCTTGAAACTTTCTGTGGATTAAGTAATTCTAAAAGGAAGCTTGCTCAAAAATGATTGCAAAACCCACAGTATGGTAATTTCAAAGCTGAACACAGCACAGTAACACTGATACCTCATTCTCATAGAGTAGTTGTCAGGTTAGTTGCAAATATCTGTTGTTCATGTGAAGTCTGGAAAACGTGTCACGAAATAATTCCAGTTTACATGGTGCAACAATGAAAATTTTCCATAGACAAAACAGTCCTGTCAGAATATCTCACAACTAGAAATGGCATTTGAAATCACTTTTGAAAGCCCTTCATATAAGCTATATATCATAAAGAAGACTTACAATTGAAGCAACATTCTATGTATCATGGGGGGCAGGGAGGGAAAGGTGGATATTGAGTATGTACATGAATCATACCGAGCACACTGAATCTATGGGATGAATTAAAATTTGCTGGCCATTCTGGAATTTAAAAGGTTTTCAAGAAGTTTAACATGGCCACAAAAGGTTATAACAGGGAAAAAATTGAGCTTTTAAAGATTAGATTCCTGTGTTCTGGGCAACAAGGCTTCATCCTGTGCCCTACCCACATGGCAATATTGCATGGTAGAATTGGAAAATTCCATCATCAGCTACCTCTGGCATAGATAACCAAGAGTGTGTAACAGCTGTTTAGATTGAGAGATTTATAACTAAACAATTATATGCTTTTTATTCCTGTGCTATTCTAGCTGAAGAAATATTAGTATTTCTCCCAGTCCAGGTTGCTCACTGCCAGGCTGTGTTCCCATGATGCTAAGTGATGTGAAAGATTTACCTTTCCTCATTATTAAAAAAAATCATGAGATAGCATTTCTTTAGTGTAATGTGTGGTGGCATCTCTCTGTGGTAATATGATTTATTATACCCACTCTGCCTTTTGCAGAATGATACATGTGGACAAGTATCTTTAATGAAAAGTGATGCCTAGAAAAACATTTCCCCAGAATAAAGAGCATAAAAAAACAACTGCTGACTACTCCACATCTACAGTGATGCATGTGTTCCTCCAACACCCAGTGAAGCATGGAGTTACATTTTCCTGATGTAAATGGAACTGAGATTTAGTGTTTTTCAAAAATTCAGTAATATTTTATAACCATTTCTCACATATGGAATGATAAACCTGAAGACAGAGTTTCTGGTTATCGTATCATCAGTGGTGCATCCATTTGTTTATACATGTTTAGGTGAGAGAGATCGAAGAGCATTACCATGGCACAAGTTATTTGAGGATGCCAAGTTTTATTGCTGGTTCCTAAAATACCTTGTTTAAAGGATTTGAAGAGGCACTTTTGTTTTTTAGTACATGAGGGCAGTTTTCTGTACAGGAGTGGCAGGGGTTTTTTTTGTTTGTTTGTTTTGGTTTTTTTGGTTTGTTTTTTTTTGTTTTGTTTTTTTTTCGTTAAAGAATGGAATCTACCAAATTTTTATTGAACTTCAATGCAAAATTACCATCTTATGAAGAGATTGGACTCTTGAGAATCCATCCCAATCCTGCACTTAATCTGCAGGAGACATGGGCCCACCCCACCCATATCTCACTGTGATATAACCACTCCTGATGAATTTCCCATTAATTTATGAAACCAGCTTCCCTCAGTGTAAAGTGAAATATATCCTGGTATTTGCCTATGTAAACCACAGCTGAAACAATTGTCTCTTTTGCATTCTGAGTGTCAGGGTGTAAGAGGTGAATAGTGCATTCCATAGACTGACAGACCACAACTACAGCTGTTGAACCAAGTGATGAGACTCAAACGTCAAAATTCCTGTAGACCCGTAAGAAGTTTGTCCCTTTTTAAAAGAAATATATTTTTGACTATGCTGATTTTTTCTTCAAAGTGTGGCAAATCCCTCTACTGGAGTCTCTTTTGTTCAGTGCAGTATATGTGCTCAACAAACATGCATTTAATTTGATAAAATGAAGAATGAAAGAAAAATACTTTTTTCTAACCCAATACAGTATTCCTTCCATTACAATATATTTCACCATCTGATTTTGTCCAGCACCATGCTGATCCACCTGTTACAGGCATTCATTTCTGCTCTGAAGCCCTATTGCTGACACAATCAAGGTCTTCCAGAGGTTTGAACATCAACTCCTATATTCTCCTGCTTTTCTCTATGATAAAGGAAGTTGAATTTCTTCAACATAAAATTTAAGCCTGAAATTCTTTTATTTTTACTGAAGTTATGTGATAAAACTAAGACCAAACTCCCTTAACTGACAAGATTATATCAAGCAATGTTTACAATTTAATAAGACATGATTGTCTTGAGCCTCATCCACATTTTTAATTTAAAAATATTTCCAGGACTATCTGACACCCAGTTACAGTAATCAGTAACTTACTGTTGTTTTAAAGACCAGTCATATGTTTTATTTTCAAAGGTCTTACTTAAAATCTTCCTAGAATGCAAAAAACAAACATTAGGTAAGTAAAAGGCTGGGTCTTTTCCCTCTACAAACATAAACATGGGACGAAGTTTCTTTGCTGAATTAAAGCAACAGATTTTATTTTCTTTCTCTAGAAAGGTTTCCAACCTCAATATCATTTATCACTGCAACATTGTATTCAACACATGGAGAAAACATTAAAGTTATTTAAAATTGAACGTATGTTTAGTATTTGTGAAAGGTTGTTACAGCAGTTTTTTGTCTATGTAGGACTATCAACTGCACATTCCATTGCATCTACTTTTCAGTACCATAAAGCAGATTTTCCTTTCCTCTGGTGTTTTCCTGGCTTCCAATCAGAATTCCCACACTAAATGTAATGTACCAGGCTTATCCTGATCATTAAGTGAATATATAGAGGGTGATTTCTGCTGTACGGGGACTTTATTCATCTTATGGGAAAGGTAATGCATATAATATTAATATATGAATGCAATGCAGTATCTAAAGATATATACCCCCAGGAGGCAATTTATCTGAAGGGCTGTTTTTCTGGTATTCATTCATTTGTGTGAAGATGGTATTCCCAGACTGAAAATGAAGCAAATGAAGGGGCTTCCCTGGTGCAAAGTGATGGATGATGATTTTGTTGCTACTGTCAAGAGATGCATTAGACTAGGTTTCTCATTCTGAAAATGCTAGATGAAAAGGGATTAATTTCATGACCATTTGGGAGACTGAATTTCCATTCTTAATTATAAAATAATGCCCTATTATAATTTTCTCTGAGGTACCTTGATGATTGAAGCTGAGTTACTTGACTCAGGGACACAAAGAGATTCCAGAAGGCCCAGAGGTAAAACTTGAGGCATATGATTTACATAGCAGCATGTACCATACTATGAAAATCCAAGCTCCTTTCACAACAGGAACCCAAGGAGAGTGTCTCTCTGGCCTTCACCTTTCCTGCCTGTTCTGGTAAGAATGGATTTTTGAAAAAAAGAGCTGCATGTTGGGAATTAAGGAAAGAGTGACACGATCCAAAAATATAATTCACATGAGAAACTATAGAATAAAGCTTTCCATGTATTTCCTTGATGTTTGACCCTGTACTTTTCCAAGATTGATATAAGTTTTACAATGGATACTTTTATATACATCATCACTATTTTTTTCTGCTCAAGGCAACCAGTTTGTTTTGTTAATCTGTTGAACCTTTTGCTCAGAAAAGAGCCAGCCAAACTTCTCTGAAATCAGAAAAGGTGTCAATGCTGGCATTTAACTGACCAATTACAGTATCATTTCAGAGACACAAAGACATCATCTATGGCCTCCACTTGCAGCCCTAGCAGTCTGCAAATCCATGGGCCCAATGCCCTCCCTTCCAGGACTCTGAAGATTTAAAATTACATGAGATGTGCCCATCTGAACACAACAGAGTGTGGTTCTCACAGTGAAGGGTTTGAGCCAAGGGGTGTGTTTAAGGGAGAAAGTTCATCTTTTTGGCATTGTCATTTCATATCACTGCATTGGCGTCATCAGAAACACACTGTGTGATATTCCCTGGTGAGAAATGCTGGTGAGGTCTAAATATCTCATAAATATGTCCTGACTGACAGCTATTTTGTGGTTTTGGGTTTTAAGAGCTTTTTGTTGGCATTAGTTTGTGTAACAAGAGTGCCTGAGTAGTAAGTGACAGTTGTGTTGATTTGAGCAGGAGTAAATTACAATGACTTATCGTACTGAGTTTCTGTCTAGTGTAACAGGATGTGGTGCAAGGATTACCCAATATAAACAGATGCTCAGATCTGAATTTTCATGAAACAAATGGATATGGCTATACTTGCCTGAGAGCCACTGATGGATGAGGCCAGGTTTCACTAATGTTCCCTGATGCGTGGTGCTACATTTCTTTAATATAAACTAATCCATGTCAAGCAGTATCCTTGACTCTATTTGATATATGAGATTGGGTTTTTCCTTTTTTGGACATAATGAGAATACATAGACACCTTTTTGAGTTGTGCAGTCACAATGATGCTGTGTTTCTTTGCGCTCAGAGCTGCTCATTCTTATGCCTTTCTATGTATTAAAAAGTTGCAAGGGTTTTGTATTTTAATAAAATATAGCTACATAACGTTAATAATTATCAGAAAAATATGAGGTTGCCCCACCATTCACATCAGTAATAGCAGTTCACAGGCAACATTTTCTGTCAAATATGCCAGTCCCATGCAAGCCTAAAAAATAGGGAAGTAATTTTATTAATCATTTTGCTGCACATTAATAGGGGTTTTTTGAAATCCAAAGGTGTCATATTTCTTCTTAGGGTAGGAGGAAGCCCTACTCCTGCTCTTCTCTTTAGCATGTGGTCTTATTCATCATCTCTGTCATTTAGGAAGCTTTACATTATTAAATAAACACTGATTCTGTTTTCGCCACAGGAAATAAAAAAAATAAAAAAAAAACCAAACAAAAAAAACCAACACTGCACACTACTGATTTTAGACAAAAAGAAAGCTCATGGTGACAATCTTCATTACTTTTTCCTGTCTCAAACTTAAATGTCTTCTTCAAAATGCAGTTTTCTTTGTTCAACTCCTATCAGGGAATTGAGGTCTTAAACATCAACTGGCATTAGAAAAATCCAGTTCTATGTGTTTCTTTCCATACAAAGGGACAAGTGATGCATTTTACACACACAAGGGCATTGTAACTCACTTTCAGCTGTTTTGACCTCCACTCTTTGGGTCTGCCAACCAACAATTACCTTGAATAATGGAATTTTTGTTGGAAAACTGAGGAAAAATGGGAAATGTTCAGTAGTCCAAAATCATTTCTGTGCCTGGGTAATACCCAGGACCTTACTGTTGTTAGAATTTATTATGTATTTAGCCTACAGTAAAAGCTTTTGTATAAATTTTTGTGGTTACAACTCCATCATCTGATGGTCTGACCCAGCCCTCTGATTATGTAGCTGTGGAAGTCCTGCTCCCATAGGACTTATGGAAGTCATATTTCTCTAAGGATGCTGAGAACACACTTTACAAATATCTTTATGTTTCTGCTCCTAGATATTTTTTTACTGGGTGTTTCAGGCTAACCAGTATTTAAAACAATAGCAGATACTCTTCATGTTAGTCCAAACAACTACTCTGAGTTAAAAATGGTGCACAACCTGGAGCCCCATATTCATTTTGCAGCTATCTCAACCTTATAAGAAATTATGTCTCTACAGTTGCTGATAAATTCTTTTCCCTGGGAACTCAAGGGGGAAGGATGCCCATAGTGTACAATACAGTGGATACCAGAGTTATCTAAGCTTTTACCATATAAGCACAAATTCTGGAATAGCAAGCAATTTAGTCATGTAGATATACCATGCCTAAATAATACTGCCGTGGGCTGGTTAACATCAAATGAGGTGGAAAACACAGTTAAAATAGCTCTACTGCTTCCAGGCCCATGTCAGTACCTCTTTCCAGTGCTGAATCATGCCATGCTGGTTTGACAGCAGGTACAAAGCTGCCCCAGTGCCTTTGCACAGAATTTGTGCTGGTTGTATTTCTCTTTCCTGTCTTTACATGAGACACCAGTGATGACACTCATCACTGTAAAGTTACTCAGTTCTATAGTTATGTCTACTGGGATAAAATACAATTTTACTTGGATGTTCTTACCAGTTCTTCAGAAAATCCCAGCCTCATACAACATACACTATGAAAAGTCAATGTGTCTCATACTTCATTTTGGAGGAACACAAATCTAAGTTTCTGTTGATAGTGCAAATATTGGATATTAGAGAAATCCAGCCTCTTTGGATCTGGAAAAGAATACATATCATTTTAAGCAAAACACTCAATAAGCTGCAGTTCTTTTCAGCCAGGAAGTCACTGGCATGATATCACTGGCACTACTTTAAGCTTTGCATCACTATGGTTATTAATTATTTCATTACTCAATAACTACAAGTTCAATAACACAACTCTGCTACAACCAAAGTTCTCTTACAAGCACTACTTCTGAATGATGTGAAGCAAGCCCTATCTATGTTTCTACATATGACCTCCCTTTTTTATTTGACATTTTGGCCTTTGCCATCACTTGTTCTGGATGGAACCCAAGTTCCAGCATTATTCTCCAGAGAGACAGGTGTGATGTATCACCTTACATTAAGGAAATCCAGTTTCCTGCACTAGCTTTGAATCAAGTAATCCAGATATAAAATGATTCATGAAACTGAGCTTGCCTGGAAGAAACAGCTCTGTGAAGGAGGGTTTTACAGATTAAATTTGATTAATGATGTTCTGGCTCTTATGTCTACAATATTCTTTGAGAACCAGTATTGTGAAAGAAAAAGGTGCAGAAGGATGGGTGTCCTAACAGAGGGACAAACGAGATTTCTTCCATTTTATATGAATTGTAGAGGAAGTTCTACTGCTGTGAAAGAATTCAGGTGGGAGCCTTTTTCTCATCTAAAGTGCTATGTCAAGCCACCTTCTTGAATTTGGAAAGCACATACAAGCTCAGAATAAAGAAAACACCAATATGTGCTGCTGTTTTCTCCCAGAACGGAGGATGGAGTGCGCCGTTCGCGCACTTGGCAGCAAGTAACTTCAATTCTCAGCGGGAAGGGCCGCGCCCTCGGCCCTGCAGCATCCCGGCAGCAGCAGCAGCATCCCGGCGGCGGCCGCTCCATTCTCCCGGCTGTGCTGACCTCTGCTGGTACTTTTCCGAGGCGCGACGTTTCCCATTCTCTCTCGTTTTTAAGCCTCTTGCATTATATTCACGCGGCGATGTTTTTCTTTCACGAATCCATCCAGGTTTTTCTAAAACGTTTGTTCCACCATGCAAAGAGATAAACTCATTTTTCTGTTGATGGCGTCCTCTGAGGTGCAGAAGCACAGCTTCAAATTCAACTCTTCTTCATTGCTCTGCTCCTCAGTCGTGGACCAAAAGCCAACTCCCTGCTCTCCTTCTCCCAAAAAGCCATCACCCCACGTGCTCTGTGACACACCCAGACAGGGAAACAGGGCTTGAACTCTGTTGTGAGTCAGGCCCTCCTTTCTAACACTCACTTCCATTCCTATTCAAAGTACATTAATTTACCTTTTTTTTTTTTTTTTTAAATTTTGAGAGCTGCGCTTGCTGTATTTGATCAATGATTTGATCATCTGTGTCAACTGCTGTGTTATCACATCCTCTATAGACTTTTCCAGCTACTCCAGTATAACTTTTGACAAGGACATGTAATGATAGGACAAGGGTGAATAAATGGATTTAAATTGAAAGGTGGCTTAGATTGAGTTTTAGGAAGAAATCCTTAACTTGGAGGGCGGTGAAACATTGGAACATGTTGCACAAAGAAGCTGTGTCTGCCCCATCTCTGAAAGTGTTCAAGGCCACGTTGGATAGTGCTTTGAGCATCTTAGCCTAGGGAAAAGGGTCCCTGCACATGTCAGGGGTTTCGGAACTATTTAATCTTTAAGGTCCCTTCCAATCTAAACCACTCAATGGTTCTATGGAAACCCTTCTTATTCTTAATAGAGTCACCTTATTCAATTGACTGCGCTTAATGTTTATATTGGCCTTTCCATTCATGAAAGAGGTCAAATGTTCAAAATAATGAGATTTACTCCTGGACAGTGGTTCCTCTCTGGCAAAATAAGACAAAACTCTGTATAAACACATTCAGAATATCAGGCATTTTCCATATTCTCTTCTCAGTATGGTTCATGTCTTTTTTTTTTTTTCTCCAAATACACAAAGAATTGCCTTTCAATATCTGAAAAACAACTCCTGCCATTTCACTGTGAATTCTGGATGTGTAATATCCAGGTCAAGTTTGATCAAGGACTGCAGATTAAACCTCAGAAGAATTTTGACACCTCTACTCGAATCCAGTTGTGAGTATGTGTTTTCTCCTCTGAGTAAGGCACTTTGACTGTACTTTGGACACCAATTCTGTAGGTGTGTTCTGTGAAGCCAAATTCAGTTCTTTCCTTTGCTTGGGAAAATGAAATCTTCATGACCCTTCAGCTTTCAGTGAGAAGCCAGATGCCAAATCTATGCACCTTTGCTGCCATAGCTGTCCAGAGGTGCAAGAAGAATTGAGGATTCATGCAAAACAAAATGGTCTCTTCTAATCTAGTGGTTACCCATTAGGCAATGCTTACTTTTCTTTTTTAAAATTAATTTAGTGCTTCAGGATTTGACCTCCAATTAACATGAATGTCATTCGGTGTTACCTTTGAGTGTTCTGTTTTATTTTTGGATATTCTCTTTGGATATTATTCTTTCTTCTCAAGGAAACATGGATCATTATTAGCTTTCTCAAAAAAAAAAAATCATTTTGGTCACCAATGATAGCATAAAAGTAGAATTGTAATCCAAATACTAATAATTGTCAAAGAGCACTTGTGTAATGATCTATTCCCAATTTATTACCTTGTTTGTATTTTGGCTGTAAAATTCCTCTTTCATTTCAGTTTCTCAGAAAGAATGATCTTTCTCTCCATCCCTTGGTTTAAGTGGCCATCCCTTCATTCGTCACCTGAGTAAGGAGAAGGCTGAGTCAATTAATCAAAGGCTTGCAGAGCAATATTGAGCAAGGAATGGCTGGTTAAACCTTGCTTTCCGTGTAAAATTGAATACACCAAAGTAGGTGTTTCCTTTTTACAAAAACAACCTTGAGACTGAAAAACCATTTTTTTTCTTTAAATTCTTTTCTGGAATCTTCTTTACTCTGGATCAAACTAAAGAGCTGCAATAAAAACCATGTCTGCAACCTCACTTTTGGGACTTGCCTCTTTAAACATGTTACTTCCATGGGCTTCTGCTTTTGTAATTGCAATTTAATGGAAGGGTAAGTTAAGGGCAAGAAAGAAGAAAACTTCTAAAGTGCTAATTAATGGCTATGTAAATAACATATTCTTGTCACAGATGTGTCCTAATGCTTCATTATAATGGTTTAGTGTGTATAGTAGCAAGGTCCAGAACTGGAAAATGGTAGCAGGCCAGGTCCTTGCTGGATTTCCACTTGGAGACTTTACTAGATCTTGAGAAATTTTATCTGCAAAGAGTAATTTAAAGTAGTGAGGATATTGCTGTCAGAGAGTGCTGGATAACTAAGGACAATATTGACACCTGGAAGGATGTGGAAGAGAAATAGGATGTACCCTCCTTGAGCCTAGGGCTAGAGGAGTGAAGTTTCAGGCAAGAGACAAGACAGAAAGCTTCTTCAAAATATGGGACACAACTTTGATCCTTACACTCAACTCAGTGCTTGAGGACTAGAAAAATATACAAAATAAGACCAGAAAACAACGGAGAGAAATACTTTGAGCAGTTCTTCTCCAGAAGGCCTTCCAAATGGATAATCCTCAATGCCTTCCTAAAAATTTCATTTGACTTAAAAATCTCCTATATTATACACTTAATCTCAAGGGTTTATATTTAAAATTAAGACATTCTCAATTTCTTTACAGTCTGAGTGCAGGAAATTACTTCGGCTGGTGCTGAAATGCAAAGTCGTTATTAAAATTTTATGTATCTGTTATTCTACTAAAAAAATAATTTTGGCTATTCAATTTAATGGTATCTGATTCCAATTTTCTTTTATATAGCCATCAGGAGCTAAATACTCTGTGTACCTGAATGCATTGACCCTAATCACAGAGGACCGAACACAGAGACTGATGAAAATATCTCACTCTAAAGCTGTGTGTAAATATTATTTCTGCATTTTTGGATGGGTCAAGCTTATATTTAGCCAGTAATGTTCATCAACAAGTCATGATACACAGTAAAAGCGGGAATGATCTTTACGCTCATTTGCTTTTTGAAATTAAAGAGGAAATTATTTTTCATGGCTCAGTAAAGGTAGTAATAATTACTGACAGGTTTATAACAATTCACAGAGAAGATGTTTGGTGGTGGTTGACTTTCAAATGCAGATCTACAAGCAAATGAAATAAAATTAATTTGGAAAGCATCTCGAGGGGTGGCTACCTACTGTTCTACCTCAAGACTGGATCAAGCACTCAGCCATTTCTGACAGATGTCCATCTTACATGTTTGTATAAGACTTTCAGTGATGCATACTCCACAACCAGGAATTCTTGCAGTTAAGCAAAATAAGAATTTCCCTGAAATCTAACCTGAAACTTCCTTACTCTACTAAGGATTATAATGTATTATCTACTTTTCCCTAACCTTCCTTTGAGATGAAGATCAGGTTTTTCTTTTCTTTTTTGTACAAACTTTTTTTATTTCCAGAATTGTTATAATGCCCTGTCTCTTTTCTTTCCCACTTCTCATCACCTTCTCTTCTTTAGGTTATCGTTTTCACATCACCTCATTTTCCACATCTCACAGACTTCTGACCATTCCTGTCACTCTTCTCTAAGATTTCTCCAGTTATCCCAGATCTCTCTTGAAATGTGATACTTGAATCTGGACATGGAGCTCCAGCTGAGGTCTTAGTAAAAATAAAGATCATATGTCTTACATCCTGCAGATTCATCTCTAGTTTTCAATGTGTACTTGTCTTTTCTGGGATAACACACCCAAGAATTTGGACAGTACTTTCAGGAACATGGTGTAACTCTTGGGAATGGTGCTGTGCAGGGCCAGGAGCTGGACTTGATGATCCTTGTGGATCCCTTCCAACTCGGCATATTCTGTGATTCTGCAATTCCATTTTCACCTCTCTTTTCCAAACTATTAAGTTTTCCAGTCATTTTCTTTCTTCCCCAAGTGCTTCTCATCCTTATCTGAAAGCTTAAAAAAACACCATATTATTCCTTATGAAACACTCAAACTATTAAGGAAAATATTAAATAATACCTGACCCTTGCAGAAGTAAACTCTATATATCCCTAGGTTTTGCCAGGGAGTTGCTCACTAAACAAATGAAATTGTAAATGCTGTGATTTCTGAGCAATGTTGTATCTGCTTTTTATGACTTACATGACTTATGCATAAAATTAGGTGAAAATCAATGTCAAAAACTTTGCTAAAATCACCATATATGACTGCTCTCACTTACTTGTAAGGTCTGGTGTCCTACAGCAAAGCGAATGAGATGGGTTTGATATGATTACCTAATGACTTAATGTGGGCTGTTGAAGAATGTTCACTTTTCTTTTTATGTTCCAAGCATTAATAAATATCCTCTTTGTTCCAGTAAGGAAGTCAGCCTTAGGTAAACAGATATCTTTTTCTCATTTTTTAAAGCTGTGTGTTCTGGTGCCACAGCATCACAGCTGCATCTCCACAAACCCTCAAGGAGTTGTAGTTGAGATGTCCCATGAGTGGGTTCTGTAGGTACTGCAGTATGCAGCTCGCAGACCTCTGGTTTGAAAACACCCAGCTCTCTCCCCAGTCTGCTCTAGTATTGCTCAGTCATTTGTATACAGCAAGAGGGCAGAAATTATGTGTTATGTATTTTCTAAATTTCATCGTATGATCTCAGTCATATAAAAGTTTCATCTATTATCAGTAACATTGCAGACTCTCTTCCAGCTAAAAAAAAACAATGAAGGATGCATGGGAGCCATCAACACCTGGAATTCATGTAAGGATGATGCTGTCTGACACCTGCTTGTGCCCCTGAAGCCTTCCTGTGGGCACACCTTTCACCTGGAGCAGAGCACTGCAGGGGAGCTGCCAGCCAAGGTCTCTGCTCTGTGTGGAGCTCATTTGTACCTGCATGGCACAGCAGCAGCTGGGGGACATGCTGTGCTTCCTCCTGGTCCCACCCTGAGGAGCTCTCTTCCAGCTATTAGGGACTCAGCCACCGATGCACCCTCTGCACCAACTCTGGCCTGGGATCCTCTTTGTGGGGCCACAGCTCCTGCCAGGAACTTGCTCCATCGTGGGCTTCCCACAGGGTCACAGCCTCCTTCAAGCCACCCTCTCTGGTGCAGCCAGAGAGGAAGCCATCTCCACAGGCTGCAGGTGGAAATGGCTCCAGCATGGACCATGGGCTGCAGGGGCACATCCTACCTCACCATAGTCTTCACCACAGACTTCAGGGGAATGTCTGCTCCAGTCCTGCTTGGAGCACCTCCTCCTCTTCCTCCTTCTTCACTGACCCTGGGGGTCTGAAGAGCTGTTTGACATTTTCTCACTCCTCTTTCTGGCTGCTGATGCACACTGGTTTTTTTTTTCCACCATTCTTAAATACATTATCCCAGAGGCCCTTCCACCATTGCTCGTGGGCTTGACCTGGACCAGTGATGGGTCCATCTTGGATCCAGCTGGCACTGGCTCTGCCAGGCATGGGAGAAGCTTCCAGCAGCTTCTCATGGAAGCCATCCCTGGAATGCCCCTCCTGGTCCCCAGCCTTGCCAAACAAACCCAATACAAAGGAAAGGATAACACATTTCCACATTTCTGTTCTTGGCTGTGTGCGCTAGGTGAAGATTTCCCAGATGCTGTCCTTAAAGACAATGGTGACATGGTCTATACTTTGAAAGTCTGAATGCTATATGGAAATACATGCTCCTATCAGCATGTCAATATTTTTTGACATTTTGACCATTGCAACTGGAGAAATCTGATCATGTATGCATTAATGCTTATAATCAAAAACTTTACCTGTAACACAAGTTTCAAGGAAGAATTACCAAATTATTTGGTTATAAATGTATTTCTTCTCTAAAATGTCAGACTGTTGAGATATGTTAGTGATCCAGTCTTTGTTTGGAAATCCAAATTATTCATGTTTGACTAAACTTTAAATGCTAGGGCCTAAATATAGGTTTCAGATTCCCTTTGAGACTATATTGCTCTTAATAACTTTAAAAATGTTTGCTTGATTATCCTTTATCTGAGACAGTACTGGGAAATAGTATTACCTTTAAAGTCTATGAACAATTTGGGATACACTGAAATTAATAACAGAAGCCTTTGGTGGGGTCAGAGCTCTAATCAATGCCTAATAGTGAAACTAGAACAATATGAGAGAAGAGGCAGATTATAGGTTTCATATATATGTCTGATCTTTTAGGGATATCATGGCACTATATTCAGCAGAGCTGGGATCTGACACTGAATGACAACACTGGTCACTTGGGTTATTTACAATGAGCCAACAGGAAGAAGTCCTGTTAGCATTATGAAGCAGTGCTTATTACTTCCAGTCTCTTTTTTGTATCACCTAAGATCTAATTTTCCTTTCAAGTTTTCAATGTTTTAAGTCTAGAAGCAATCAAAAAGGAAACTGAAAATAAAAAATAAAAATAAAGATAATTTTAAAATAAATCTTTACAATTTCAGCCAAGCAGATTAAACATTTTTGATAGTGGACAGAGAAATATAAAAAGTTGCTGAAATAGTTGCTGCCATACATGCAACTTCAGACTATGGGGCAGATACCAGGTTTTGGCATGGCCCCTGTCTCACTGCTGCATGCTCAGAGTCAGTTCAAAGTGCTAAGCTGTTGATCTAGGTTTGTCCCATGTCCTGGACAGACACACGGGAATGTCCTGAAGGCAATTGCTTTGTGAGTGCCCGACTGGCACAGAAACCAGAAGCTCAGACAGCAGGTATGAAATCCCACCACTTCCATATGCCCTAGACTAAGGCTTCTTAGCTGCCTGCACACCAGGGTGAATGAGGAGGGAAGGCTGGCTTCCAGCTGGGGTTGACCCCAGAGAATGGAGAACTCAGACCTTTCCCATGAGGGGCAGGTAAACAAAGCCAGGTAAACAATCCCTTGCACAAAGGCTGCGGAGCCCAGCACAAAGCAGTGCCCTTCCTTCCCCGCACCACAGGGGAGGAGATGCTGGTGAGTTTATAAAAACCAGACCATTTTGCTCAGTGGCCATCTCAGCTTTTGCAAAGCTGGTGGCGGTGCTGCAACATGCCAAAGAGTTTGTTCACCGAGCTCTGCATACTTGAGAGGTGGGTTCATTCCTGCCCCCTGGGAATCCTAAGGAAGGCGACCTTAAATGCCTTAAATACCGGCTCCACTCAGGCACCATCTGGAAACAATGAGCTGGTAGAAGCCAAGGTGCTGATGCACCGAATTAACACAGGTCCCAGGTGCTGACATGTTACTTCCTGCTCTCCCCTAGCCTTGCTGTGTCCCACACATGGATTTTGTGGATTTGGGCAGTGGGGACACCGCAGTCTCAGGGGCTAAGGGCTGCTGTGCTGGAGTGTTCACTGCAGCTGGGGCTGGGTGACAAGTGGTCAAGATTCAAAAGGGATGTTGTTTTCCTTTTCTGCAGTAAATCAATAAATTTCTCCTTGATTTTTCAATTTGTAGGTCCTTTTCAGCATATCTCTTGCTCTCATCAGTTTTCTTAACTTTGGTTTGTTTCTTTTTTCCTTAGACTACATTTTCTTTTTAGTCGTCCTTTTGTTTCATTCAAATGTAAGATTTTCTCATTATTTTTGCTTCCCATTTGTTTATTTTATTCTATTTCATTTTCCCCCTATCTTTTCTCTGGTTTCATCTTAGTTTACCCCTCCTTCTTTCCATCACCATATTTACATTTCTCTTTCAAGGCCCACTTTCTATAGCACTCTTCACATAATCCCTGGATACACACTCCAACCCCCATATCAATCCTTTCTCTTTTTCTACTTATAACCTTTTGTCCTTTTACTGTTTTTTTCCCCTTCCAATGCACATTTTCTCTCCCTTGTCATATCCAGATGTTTTTCCCTCTCTATCTCCAGCTGTGCGAATAAATGACTTTTTTGTTTGTTTCAAGGAAGTTAGGTCAATCCTGAATAAAAGTACTCATATTTTCAGGAAACCAAAAAATGAAAACAATCATTTTGGGTGAATGTTTCAAAGAAAAAACTGAAAAACTGTTGAGTCTGAACTTTGATAAATTTATAGTAAAATAATAGCTGAAGTAAATTTGTAAATGTTGGAGTGACTGAAAAAAAAGTTAAGCATTTAGGCTTCAAGGGTGGAGGTGAGGGCAGGGCAAGTAATTTGCCATTTCCTTTTTAAAAGGAGTAAAGGAAAGATTTCTACCCAAAATAACTCAGGTAGTTCTCGCTACACTATCAAAAGGCTTTTGTTTTTATCAAAACAAATGTAATAGGAGAAAAACAAATATGTCTGATAAAATTATTCTGCCCCTGATTTCCATTTCTTTCTCTTCCCCTGTCCAGACTGGCTAGGTGCAAATAAGAGGGAGGCACAGTGCACTTTTCAGCTGATATTTGGATGTTACTTTAAAGAAAAATATCTATTCCCAAGCAGGGAGCATCAGCTGTACTTTACTTTCCTGGGACAACAATTAAAATAGGTCCCAGGTGGCTTAAAAATCTTGAATCACATCAAAAGCACAGAAGCTTCTTATTATTGACANGAGGGGTGGAGGCAAATATGTTTCTCGTCAATGTTCTGCCCTTCAGTAGACAGCATTAGTCTCAGATGAAGGCTGCAAAGTGAAAAACAGCAGCTGAGGACAGCCAGGCTCTGCCCTGAGACATGCAATATGATTTCTAGTGATTTGGATCACAGTCACATCTGGGTACCTGGGAGAAGAATCCGGCCCAGACGTGGCCCTGAATGTCATGTGTTTTCTGTCTATTGTGCCTAGATCACAATCAGCAAAAAGATTTTGTGGGAGAGGAGGGGAAGAAGAGGAAACTGCCAATGAGAGGATATTCTTCACTCATAAATCCCAATGCATTGAAACACAGATTAGACCCCTGCTTTCTTTTTAACCATCCCCTGCCTAGAGTCACTCAATCCTGAAATTTGCTGAACTGTTAAGCTCATGTCTGCCCTGAAGTAATGAATTGGCAGGCCTATTTCTAACGGTGATTAATGAAGCTTTTCAGAGGCAACCCATTATTTGATCCGAAGTTAAAACAGTGGTTCATCATTAATCACTACACGACGTAGGCTCACAGATTCATAATTCTCAGCAAGCCCATTTCATTAAGGGTCCCTCTCTTTTCTTTTAACCCAGGGCTCCCCTGTCTCCCCACCCCTCATGGATGTCTTCCTGGCACTCCACTTCCAGATCTGTTTGAAGAAAAATTTTCATACTCTCAGGGATTTTTTTTCCAGTCTCCAGAGCCTCTCAAAACCGCTGCATTTTCCTTTAGATTTTAAAAATTCTTCTTCCCATAGAAAAATGTATCTGATTATCAAATATGAGCCAACATTGGCACCCAGTGGCTGAACAGATTAATCACAAATACATATTCCCCTGAGCCCACCTTTTCCATTCTTCAAAGACAGGTTTTCCCCTAGGATGTACGTGGTACTCTTATGCAGCCTTCCAGCTCTAGGCCATCTAGGCATGGCTCTGGACTGGTTATGCTAAGTGAGGAAAATGCAGGCCGTGGCTGGTTCTCCCCAGAACCCATCCAAGTCACTCCACAGGAGTCACAAGGTGAGACCAACATCATCAAAGTGCCTGGGACAAGGAGCCCTTTGCTGGCTCTTGGGAGGTTACAGCACCCACACAACGTCATGTGCCACCCAGCAAATGTCTTGGATCTGCTCCTGCAGGCATCACCTGCTTGGAGAAGGGCTGAAGCTGTTTGTTAGCTCTGCTCCCCTGCAGAGCCTCAAGACGCTCGTGATGGTACGAGTGGGCTTAGGCAAAGTCACAGTGAGCCTTTTCTTTCTAAACTATTTTCCTGAACTGGCCAATGACTTGCCCCAGGGAAATGTGGTGCGTTGACCTTGGCTGGATGCCAGGTATTCACATGCCACTCTTATCACCTCCCTTCTCAGCTGGAGAGGGCAGGGTTAGTAGAAAATTAGATAGAGAAAAACACTTGGGTCAAGATAAAGACTGTTTAAAAAACATAAAGCAAAAGCTGTGCACAGAGCAAAGGAAACAAAAGATTTATTCTCTACTTCCTACCAGCAGGTGATGCCCAAACAGTTCCCAGGAAGCAGGGCTTCTAGTTGCTCTGGAAGACAAATGTCTTCTACATGTCTTGAAATTCTGCGGCCAGGGACCAGGTATTTTCTGCTTCCTGCCTGAATTGTCTCACTCCTTCCTCTAATTTCTTTGTTGAAAGATCAGCTCTTTGAACAAACTTTTCCTCTTCTTCCTCCTCCCTTATTAACAGATGATATGGACCCGTTGTTTTCCTTATCCATAGTTTCTTTTTTACTGTTGGAGTTATGACTGTAGCGTTCGGGTGTCTGTCTCAACCACAGCCCTCTGAGACACTGAACTGTGGCTCAGTAGACACAGGCCAAGCACCAGCACACTGATGGAAATTGGTTTTCCCCAGGGTAGGCAAAGCACTCTTCTGTCAGGTGGCCTGCCAGTTCATCCGGGTTACTTTCATGTTCAGGTTTCAAGTCCCAGGCTATGGGACACGACAACCATTCTAGGAACCTGCCCAAATCCCTTCACACACCCTTGCTACCCAGGAATCTGTTTTGTCCAGGCACATTTCAGTCTCCCCTGACCTAAAAATTGTCTTCTCTGACATCAGAATGACACCAGATTCTACAGACTACATACTATTCTATGGCTGGTGTTAATTACCAGTATTAAAGAGCTCACAAGGGTGAATCTCAGGAATCTCATAATAAAACCATCTGCATCAGTCCCAGGTAAGAGGAGGGAGATGTATTCCCTCACCATCTCCACAAGATAGCTCCCCCAGCACAGCAAGGCCATCAGTGCCAGGGAACAGCACAGAACTGTTGCTTGTACTGACATGTTCCCAAGCTCAGCAAAATAGAGGTAAGCAGTGCAGTCAACAAACTCCATGGCCTGTGCAAGTGTTTGCCACTTCACAACTCCTACAGCTGCAACACACTTAACAATCTGCCACCGTCTCGTGTCTCACATTGAGCACCAAAAAGGACTGTGATGGTTGGCCTTGGGCAGATGCCAGTGCCCACTAAGCTACATTACCGCTCTCTCCTCAGGAGCACAGGGAAGGGGAGAAAATAAGATGAAAAGAAAACCCTTGTGAGTCAAGATAAAGGCAGGTTAATAAAAGTAAAAACAAAGGTTGTGTGTAGAAACAAAGGAAAACAAAATATTTATTCTCTAGTGCCTACCAGAAGATGACACCCAGCTACTTCTGGGAAGCAGGACTTCAGTACATGGAGTGGTTGCTCCACAAAACAAATATTGCAGTAACAAATACCCTGATCTCCTCCAGCCTCTCAGCTTTTGGAATGGAAATAGCTTATGTATGAACATCCCTTTGGTCAGTTTGGGTCAGCTGTCCTGGCTGCATCCCATCCCAAGGTCTTGCCCTTCCCCAGCCAGCTCGTGAGGGTGGAGTCTTGAGGAGACAGCCTTGGTGCTCTGTGAGCACTGCTTCTCAGCAGCAGCCAAAACACTGGTGTGTTATCAGCGCCTTCCCAGCTCCCAATGCAAAGCACAGCTGTGTGAGGGCTGCTGGGGGAGCATCCCCTTCTGCTCAGCCAGAGCCCATGCAGAGAGGCAGGGATGGAGGAGCTGGACAGTGGCTGGCATGTAAAGGGGCCATTCCAAGCCACGACTGTTGCAGGCAGTGCCATGGAAGCACTGACTCTGTCTTACGGACTTTCGTTGGCAGTTCTTTATCACAGCCCCCAAAACGCAGGAGCACTTAGTCCTTGGCCCTAGTCACGATCTGCAAGTGCAGAAACATCAGCAAAGGGGGAATCCAATACTTTAAAAATCAGAAAGTAAAGAGCAGAAAGGAAATTTCCAATAACTTTGCAAAAGCATTTATCTCTGTAAAAGCTGAAAGATTTAATTAACAAACAGAAAACTAGTTCACTGAATTAATGTAAAAAAATGTTAAGGTGTGATATTAAAATGCTTTAATACCTACAGGTGATATTTAAAACTTTAATCGAATAATACTGTAAGGAAATTTATACATAACATGAAATATATATATATCAATTTAGCATAAATCCTTTTTTTGCCTTTTAGAAATGGATAACTTGGCTTCCTTGACTCCATGGGAGGAACAGCTGTGAAATATTCCTTTAGTCCTTTTAGCTAGAACCAACTTCTTCAGTCATTGAATTGAAAATGCTTCATCAGCTTTAATCATAACGCCTCTAATCAGATGTAAAAATTAAGGCACAGAGGAGTAAACAGCTCTTTGTTCAAGTCTACACAGAAATCTGTTTGAAGTATCATCAACTGCTTTCCCTACAGGACACTGTTCCTTCCAGCATTTATTATGACCGTGTCCATACAACTGTCATGTTAATTATTGAGAAGCTATATTCAGGTTTTAAAACAGTACTTTACAGTACCCTAGCCCATCTGAGAATCCCTCTTTTCATTCCTGCCCTGTTACATTTACCTCCCACCCATTAAGTAATACTACAGATGGAAGAGAGCAAGATGCTTGTGCCTTCCCCTGCAAATGCAGATATTGCATGGAATTGAAAACCACATTTGAACACAGATATTCCCTGGCTTACAGAATCGAACACACCTGGACATCAAAAGGAAAAAATGGCTTTAATTGAAAAGATCCTAAGGTAGTATTAAAAATACCTCAAACACAAATACATCATTGTAAAGAACTTACCACAAATAAAATAAAAGTTCTCTATGAAGAAAAGACACATTAATTTTCCTTTCAGTCTGAGAAACTTACTTCCCAGCAAGCACTTTTTATACTGCTACCAAGGCTGTAAGCCACAATGTAGAGCAGCACAAACAAGAGAGATATGTTCTAAACCTGCTCCACAGTCACATCAAGTAGGGATGCTGAGATCATAATCAGTTTAAAAAAAAAAAAAAAACTCACATAAGATAAAACAATATCCATTCTGCTTGCCAGTGACCTCTCAGCTTTCCTGGAGAGCTTTCCTGGAGCTGTGAACTGGTAATGGTTTGACCCCAGAGAACAGTGGCCCAGTGTCCCACCAGGCCAGAAGTGCTCTCACCGGGTGAGCTCTGAGTGGCAGACTGGGGCTGGCCCTGCAGGAATCCCAGGAATGTGCTGGTTATGGCTGCTCAGTGGGGCGCTGCTGTCTGTGCATAACCTCCTGTCTCTCTGAGACATCATTCCTCCCAGGACAGCCATGTGCAATGCCAAGCATTTGGGTGCAACCAATTACTTGAAGATATTAGGTAAAGGGCTGCAGGCAGAGCTGAGGCAGGAGGCACTGTGTCTGTCTACAGTCATGGACTTAAGAAAACATTACTGCTCTGCAAAAGTGCCCCAAAACGCCAGAGCTTTGCCTTCAAAACACCAAAAAGGCTTCTACGAGCACAGGCTCCCCTCACCTCAGCCCACCCCGGCACAGGCTGCTTTTTACTGTGCGGCTACACACACCTCCACACCCCTCCAGCCTTCCCTCACCAGCTCAGCCTTGGAGAGCCCCACCTTGCTGGCAGTCAAGGTGTTAATGTGATATTGGCAGCCGCTCGCCAGGGAAATTGGACAGCGCTCCAAACCATGGAAAGTTCCCAAACTCACCCTTTTTTTTTCTTTCTTTCTTTTTTTTTTTCTGATGATTTAGTACCAGAGCCTGCTCAGTCCTGTGGGCTGATGTTAGCCACACCTCAAGGACACATCTCTGTGGCTCAGCTTGGCCTATATGTGTTTGAAAGACGTTCTTTCCTTTATGCTCCACAAGCTTACAGCAGGCAGAGGGAAGATTCCCTTCCCCTCCCCCACCCCATCCCTTTATTTTCACAGGCTTTGCTCATAAACGGATTGGGAATACTCGGTGGGAATATATTCTCTGTAAATAGTTTCTTCTGCCTGCCTCCTCTGTGCAGCCAGGAATGAAGCCAGAAAAAGACTGTTCAAAATAAGCTTGTCTCTTTAGTACTAGGAGTTAAGATATTCGGCTGGGCTGAGCAGATCTCAGTCCTGTCCCCTTGGCATTTATGCAATCTACGTTAGATAATGAAGTAAAGTCAGACATGATCTGAAGACCACCTACTAGGCTGCCACCCACCCTCCTCATCCATCCATTTCTGATGCATCAGCCTGAGCTTTCCTCCTGCCCCCAGCTGGCCCAGCCCCGCCGGACCTGGCAGCAGGAGTGGGAGTGGGAGCAATGCCACAGCCCTGTGCCACAGCACGGGTGGGGTTTTGCACAGGGGGCTTCCCAGGCCATCTCCCCTGGCACCAGACCTAGCTGCATTTAATTTGTGGCCCTGCTACAAGACTCCGTAGGCACACAAAGAAGTTGGGACAACTTGAGAAGTTACCCCGTGCCCACTGCCAGGTGTGCGCCCAATTGTGTTATAGGGTCTGCACATGGTCCCGGTGGACTCGTCCTGCTCTGCCACGGCGACAGCCTTTCAGAAGGCATCAGAGAGGCAGGCTGCGAAGAGCAAATTAAGCTTCTTTGTTTTAACCAGCTCTGACAGAGAGTCAGTCGGAAGGGAGCAGCTTCCCGCGGTTTCCTTGCAGGTTTCTTTCCTTTAGGTGGCGGTATGTGTTTGCAGCTCCCCGCAACAACAGCCTGCGCTCCCAGCCCTGCGCCCATCCTCACCCGGCGCTCTACCAGCGCTGGGTTAATTTTCCAGAAAATCCTGCACAAGCAATTAAAATGTTAATGTTGTGAGGGAAATGCCTCTGTTGAAGTAAACTCATTCGAGAGTCGGTTGTGCTCGGTGGAAGGGGAACAGTCTATTGATTTTGAACAAGGTCATATCTCATCAGACTTGCCACCTGGATTATTTTTGTTTGCGCTGATCAGCTTCGAAGTCCTTGATTTCCCAGCGAGTTTGAAATCACCTTAATGAAGCAC
>VWZN01018889.1:0-18249 GCA_013396955.1 Regulus satrapa | reverse complement strand
AGAGGAGAGGAGAGGAGTGGAGAGGAGAGGAGAGGAGAGGACTGCAGCCATCACATGAGCAAACACAATGGAGCTCTATTCACCCAGAGCCAAGCAGACCATTGTGGTGCTGTCCTTGAACATTTTGTCCTGCAGCATCTTAAAATGGACACAGTTGCTATGATATTATGTGGAGCTGACTGGGAACCTCCTTGTGTTCAGAATTTTAAAGGTAGCATGGAAAAAATATATACAAAACTGTTGTAACTGTCCAGGAGAGGTAGGGGGGAAGGAGGGAGAGAAGGAAAGGAGGGTGAGAGAGGAGAGAAAATACATTAGTATAATAGGGCATGTGCATATGATGCTAGCAAACATTAGCATTAGGCTTCCATGGCTTATTAATATAAAATGCTCAGTTAAACAAAAGCTATAGAACCTATAGAAGTTGTTATTGTACAGTAAATGAATGTGAACAGGAAAATAATTCACCCAAATGAAAATTCAGGGGCTAAATTCCCCATCCTGCATTATAGCACATGCAGCAGAGTAAGCCTAGGAAATATTCCTTAGGCTATAAAATTACACAAAGGACTAGAGTGTCCCATTTTTCTTTTTAATTTAAAGAAAATAGCCAGAGCCATTGAAGAGAGGGAATTGACCTCTTTGGGTCTCTCACTTTTTCAGAGATATTTCTGGTCAATCAAGCCCGTACATCATTCCTGGAAGAATGACCACAACCTCCACACTTCTGGCCTCTACCCTGGAAGCCATTGCTTATATTTCCATTATCCCAATGTATGTTAGACCTGTCCACAGCCTTCATCAATGGTGAAAGGTCAGAAGTCTCCCAAACTTAAATATTGGCATATAATCTTCAATAAGTTACACAGAGAAATTTCAAAATCCATATTCCTGAGTGATGGGACATGTCATTCCCCCCTTTATGCTTCTTTTCAAGGGATTACAGGCAGTTTGGACTGTGCAGCTTTACAATCCATCCATTTTAAAAACAATTAAAATTATATAGAGTTGATTTGCGCATTTTTTTAAGCACCACAGCTTGCAGGAGTGCTGAGTGTGAAAGGCTCTTTCCCATATAACATAGCATGCAATACCCTCCTGGGGTGGGAACCACAGCCACCAAGCATCCCTGCTTCAAAGGCATGCCCCACTTTCCTGACACTGGGAATGGGAAGAGACAATGGGTTCCTGCTTCGGAGCAAGGAAACGCTGCAAAGCCAAAAGCCGTGCCCAAGCTGCTCACAGATGTGACTATGCCCAAGACGATCAGGGAGGCATTTCCTAGTGCTGAGCGTGCCTCAGGTTATAAATCATTTCCATTTTCCTTTGCTAAGGGTTTTTTTGGCTTTTTTAATTTTTTTTTCCTTTCTTGTGGGGAAGATAATCTCCCCTGCGAGGGTGGCACAGCTCAATAAGAAAAAAGCCTCCCTCCAAATCCTCTGGGATACTGGGTGTGCTAAAGGGCTGCACTTAGCCTCAGCTCTCAGAGCAACGAGGGTGCTTCAGAGCCAAGGCTGTGCCTAGCCGGGGGGGAGGCAATTATCCACCAGGAAATATGATGGGGGAGATACCACACACGCACGCACAGAGCGACAGTGCAGGCCTGATCTCCAGAAGCGCGGAACACTCGTGAGGCAGTGAACACCTCCGGCACTCTATGCCAGCAGTTCAGAGCAATGGGCACTTTAGGAGAGTTGCTAAGCATCCCTGGAATCTGTGGGGGGCTTTTTACCTGTGCTCAGAGTCTCGGTTACCCTGAGATCCCTTTACACCTAATTAAGATTAATCGCAGAGAAATATACAAAGATGCATAATTTACCCTCTCTTCGACTGATTTAAGTGTATCCCCGCAGGGAACTACACCCATTTAACTAAAATCAAGTTAGAAATCAATTTAGTTACATTAGTGCATTTTCGGTATGGAATAGCCCTTAATTTGAATGGGAATAAAGACCCACTATGGGCCGATTGATTCTGTTAGGTGAAGGAAAAGCTTTTATACTCAATATAGCTACAAACAAAATCTGTTTCAGAATGCTGCAGGATATTGTATATAGGAAGCATGAGGATCTGTGAGTATAGGCTTGGCTTTTTTCACACTGCTCTGAACATCCTCATTCCTCCTGTGATTTCAGACATTCCCACACAAGAGTTATCCCAGAAAACCCTGAAAAAGGGGGCAGTGTACCTTCCAAGAACCACAGGGGCTGACTTTCAGTGGCAGAATGTGTGAGGGATCAGAAAGGTCTTTCCAATTTAATGTGTGAGCTCAGGAGACACAGGAGAAAGGAAAAGCCTGCCCTCCAGGAGCATTCAGGGGGAAAATGACGCACACTGGCAGGGAAAGGAGTCGGGCTAAGAAATCCCACCTCAGCTTGCTGTGTGCAGGGACAAGGACTGAGCATAGCCTCACAGATTGGAGGGAGGGAGCAGATCTCTTTGCACCCTGCAGGACCTGGCAGGGAGTGGGTGTCATGCATGGAAATCTTGAGCAGCACGCGTCCCCCAGAAGGAGGGCTGAAATGTCCCTTCAGCTGGCTCACTTTCCTCTGAGGCACAGAGGAGGCTGATGGGTGCACAGAGGGAGCCTGAGAATGCCAAATGGTCCTGAGGACCTCTGGGTAACACGACTCTGGCTATGTCTGCTGTCCAAAGCAGATCCCATAGTGGTTGCATCCCACGGGATTCCTATTTGACCCCATTGTCTTCACACATCTCTGTGTGTGAGGGAGACAACAGGCAAAGGAGAGGGAACAATAATCAGGGGTTTCCAGCAACAGCAGTCTTCTCATTCCAACAGCTTAATTTTCATGACTGTAATTTCTTAGACCTCTGAAGATAGCTTGATAATCTTGCCCCTACTATCCAGCTCTTGACCTTCAAAAATGGTCCTGGGAACAATGTTATAAAAGATATATGAAGTAAGACTCTAGGTGGCACTTCAGGCTGCATAACTGTGACCTTGTCTATCAAGACATGCAGCATTTAAATCATAAATTTAATCAGGTAATCCTTAGGCAATCAGGGTGATCAGCAAAAGTGTGTTAGCACTGTGTAGTCCCTGCAGCAATTTCCAGTATACATTTCCAGTGTATCCAGAACTATAGCTCAGTTCCAGTTCACTGGAAGAAATCAAGAGAAATCTCAGTCAAGAAAACCAAACTACTCACTGGAATAAATCAGATACAGCCCCATGGAGCTCTTGCAAGACCACAAGTTTGTCACCTATGCAGAAGCAAGAAACCTAAATATATCTGTAAACCTCAAATACTAGAGATTAATGCTATAGTAAAACCACAGGCAATTCAGCAAAACACCGCACCACTCCAATACCTGCTGAAGAGGTATACAGGCTGTATATTTTATTTCTGTTCAAATTGTTTTGTCTATTTTCTGCCCACTTCATCAGAACAGAGCTAGCAGTATTTACTTTTCTCCTCTCTCTAAGCCCCAATGACTAGTCAGTGGGTGCCTTGGACATGTGCTTACTTGACAATTTACTAAGAATGAAGAAACAGAGCAACAGTGAAGCATGCTCCAGCATGTTTTTTGGAATCAGGGCCCAAATGCCAATGTATTTCTCAGTGGACATCTGAAGGTGCTTTCCACACCACAATTATCTAATGGCAAAGCTGCCAAAGAAAGATTCTGCATTTTCTCACCCACAGCTATTTGTTACTCTCCCTCCTCCTTCCCATTTATCACTCCTAAGTGTGCTGATACCCTTTAAACTAAATCAGTGAAATAGCTGGTATTAGTAAAACCAGAAAAACCCTTCTGGTCTGTTTTAGATGACACCAGAAATAACTGCCTTAATGTAACTGTGGCAGGAGACAGGAAAATGCAGTAGGGAAAGGAGCAGGGAGGAAATGAATTGGGAAGGACAAGGACCTCTTCCAACAGTTTTCTTCCTACAGAGGCACTAATGGTGATTAGAAGCCAGCTAACTAACTGTACAAAAAAAACCCCAAATGTCTGCTCCTTCCTAGCTTCTCTTCACTGGATCTGTGTTAGACTAACTCACAATTCAGCATCATGAAATCCCATAGAATGATTGGAAAAGGGCACAGGAGACATGCAGGTCTCTCCATGCATGGGGTCTTCTGTCTGCTGCAGCAGGTATCCAGGCCCTCCAATGCAACACAGCCTTTGCCTCAACACCCTTCCCATGCCTCATGCAAGGCTCCCAGGAGTGTTCATGTACCTGGGAGGGGAAACACTGGTCCTTTTCCCTCTGGGCTTCACTAGCAAGAAGTAAAGCTGGGGCAGCTGCTCCCGGAGGAGTAGAACACCTTCTCCCACCAGACCAATCCTTCCCCATCAGCTTCTGATCAGGCAGCAGGCAGTTGGCAGCTGCAGAGAAAAGGGAAACCAATAAGTGGAATCCCAGCCAACTTGCTGAGGATTTATAAAATGAGGGTCAAGTTTTGCCGAACTTCTTTTCTTTCACAGTGAAACCAGTGGAACCAATTCAGAGTGGCTCCCACAACAAGTTTTCCTCTATTCTCTCCTAGGGAGAGGGAGCATAACCCATCAAAGCTGACACCCCCATACACAGGTTAGATATTCCCAAGTACACAGAGATATGAATATACAGAGTAGAGGAGGAACAAAAGCAGTGAAGTTTTCATTTTTTATCAAGTTCTCTTCACACTCATCTGAGTCCAGCTTGCCATAGCTGCAGGAGCATTGAATAGTCATGGTGTTGGGCAAAGTGAGTTCACCTTTCAGGAGCAGGAACATCAATCAGTCCTGCCCTCCCCACCTTAGCCTCTCTGTTTCAACAGCACCAGAACATTTCACCATGATTTTATTGCTCATTAACCTCAGTTTATTGCTCTCACAGTCTAACGACAGTTTACCCCCAAGGATACAGTGAAGGCCTAATTCACCCTTTCAGCAAAGCTCTGGGCAAACTCCATGGCAGTCCCAATAGCCATTTTGGTCTCTAATTCCCAGTGAGGGTCAGGAAGGCTGATGTTGAGTAACACTGATGCATGATCTATGTGACATGCTTGTGGTCCTACAGATCATGTGCACTTTCTCACAGCGAAGTCCCAGCACTCTGGGCCCCCTTGGCCAGGTTTCTTCCAGAGAGCAGGAGCCTGAGGGGATGCCATGTCACTCACTGGTGTCACTCTACTCACTTGGGAAGCAAGGCAGCCAGAGCAGCCATCATTGATACTGGCTGAAGGATGGAGGACAATAGGTTCACAGAACAGGCTCCGAGGTCACTCCCAGCACCCTGACTACCTTGTCAAGGCCACCAAGGGAGGACTGCACCAATGTCCTGTTGATGAGACAGCCTGGCACTGCACAGTGTGCCCAGCTCCAAGAGCAGGGAGATGTCTTTTCAGGTGAGAGAGGAGAAACACAGACTAAATGTGGCAGATTCAAGATAGTACTTGTAGGACCAAATATGCTCCACAGTACTGGGTTGGTGCAATACCCTCTTCCTATCTTTGGTACCTATAGAACAGCTCTTCCTTTAAATCTCTTATTGCTATTGTCTCTTTGAGCCTGAGTGAAAAACCCAAACTACAGTTTCTCATGCTTCTTTATATATATATGTAACCTAAAAAAAATTGAGGATTTTGTCCTCTGGGTCAGTTCTGGACAGTCATGTCATAATGAGGAACACCATAAATGTCAGTTTGCCTTAGAAGACATTCACTAGGGATTTAGGTTCTCTGTCCACAAACAGTATTATCTCCAGTGCCATAACCAGCCTGAAGGGGGAATGGATTCCTAGGACCTTTGGCATTTCCAGTGAAGTAAAGTTACACAATTAAACTCCAGTTAGGAAATATCCATAACTTACCAACAGGGGAGAGCAGTAAAGAGCATTACCAGCTGTCAGCACCTGGGAAACTAAATTAAATGGCCAGAGCACTGAGATATGAAAACTGAAGGAAAAATCACATGTGCCTACTTTCTTTACAGCTGCAATGTCATAGGTCATACGTTGTGCTAACCTGTAAGAAATAATAGGAACTTGGAGATAAAATATAGCTCCAAATGTTAACTGGGGCATGGCATAGAAGAAGTTAAGCAAGGACAAACAGATTACTAGTATTCTGAAGCATAAAATCACTGTCCCAGAGACTATTCCTTCTACACCTAGCAGCTTCATAAACCAAACCAGCTGTTGCAAATAACACTGTTAAATTTTTTTAAAGACATCTATTTCATTGGCTGTAAATAGAAATACAATTTCTTTAAACTAAAACTACTCTCACACGTAAATTTGTTTGGGCTTTTTTAAAAAATGGGATTAGCAACATATGCAATGACAAGCTTCCAGGGATGTATGATGTTTATACAGAGATTCCTGGAAAATTTGCTATCATTCTTATAAATTTATCATTCCCTTCCTGAATATCAAATTATCTGAGCAACATAAGGCAAAACAGAAAATGAAGAAGCAACAAATAAAGTAATTTGGGTTGGCTTTGTTTGTGAGGAACTCTGGCCTCACACATAGGAATGGAGATCTCTTAACACATGTTTGTGAAATGGGGATAAGTAGTAGCAATAGGGACTGGTTCAACCTGTATTGGCGGAGAAAGAGGATGAAAACTTTGAAGCATCTCCTGACTAAGAGACTGAGGAGCCATAACCACCTCTCACCCTTCCATGTAATGGAGCTACTTTTGTTCCCCAACAGCAGCAGATATAGGGCAACAACTATCACATGTGTTGAGGGGCTGTATTATCACTGTGGCATCCACACCCTGATTTGGAGGGTTGATGCAGGACAGAGGCTTGGCATCATTCCAACAAGAGGGGCTGGGAAGAGTGCAGAGTAGGTTTGAGGAAGGATAGCAGTATCAGGGAAGAGACTAGTGGGAGATGGAGTCAAGCCTAGTGTGGTGTGAGTTAAGAGCCTGGCTAGAAGAAGGAAGCATTCCCACTTTTCAGAGAGCTTTACAAGCACCTCTAATGAAACAGCAACCCCTAAAATACTTTTGATTCCATTGATTTTTCAAAGGCATCCATCTGAAGAGCAGCTCCTGTCTCAGGGTTCCTCTTGTGGAGCGATGGACAGGGCACGCCTGTGGCCCAAGAGAAGCACAGTGATGCTCTCTGCCACAAGTACCAGCCTGTCTAATGAGGCTCTCCATCATTCCTTTCCCTGCTGGCTGCACACTGTGGGTGGCACTGGCACAGATGCCTTCACCAAGACGCTTGCTTCATATCAGGGAGGTGCACCCATTTGTAACTCCACTCCCCTGGCTCTGCAGGTGCCTCTGGCCACAGGCCATGTTGAGGGGGAGGAAATGACAGTGGTTATGATGGAGCCTTCAAGGGAATGCTGACTCACCCCATTCAGAGGTTGCAAGAAACACCCAGAAGTCTCTCTCAATGATTTGCTGCAGACGGGGAAATGTAGGAGACAGGCCCAATTGCTCCCCAGCCTGCCATGGCTTTGAAATGCCATGTCCTCACACAACATTGTTAAAACAAATAAAACAATTAAAAACCTCTGCACAATGAATCTGGCTCTGCAAACAGACAAATGGGTGGCAGAGTGGTGGCAATGACAAGCGTTGCCTGGTAATCCATTTTCTCTGAGCTATGTAATGGTTACATCTATAAAGAAGTAGTAGAGGAAAGGGAGGGAAGCACAGGAAACCCATTACTGCCATAAAGGGAAGGAAACAGAACAGGAGCCTGGACCCAAATCTGGTCCTCCTGGATTCCTGACCTCCTGCCAGGGTAAGATATTAGAAACCAATACCAGGGGTGGAGCAGTGGTAACTGCGTCAGTGACTCGTTCCCTTGGGAAAAGCAGAGACACCCAGACAACTGGCACAGCATCTCACTGTATGCGTGGCCTCAGAGAGCTCACCCATCATGTAAGCAGCTGGCACACTTCCTGCAATGAACAAAAAATGCAGATAATTTAGCCTGTCTACCTGAGTGTTATCCCTATTATTGTCTCATAGAAATGGAAACAGAGTCATCCCGATGTGACTTCTGATCCAAAAAAAGCATGTAGTATTACGTGAGATATCCAGGAAATGGAAGTCCAGATGGAAAAAGGTTAGGAATTGCTCTTTGAGTTGTTTAAAATCACAGCTGACCTTAATATTCGGTGTTCAAGCAGGAGAGAGAACTCTGAAACAGGACAACATTCAGACTTTCTCCTTCCCCTGCCTATCCTGCTGCCGCCCATACAAAATTCTGGTCATGTGCTGCGTTCTCACAGTTCCCACACAATCCCACCCTTGTGCTCCCAACTCAGGGATGAGGAAGCTGTTTATCACACAGCATTCCGTTTGTCACATTCGTTTCAGACGACCATAATACCCAGTTGCAAGTAGCACATTTTACAGCAGCAAATATTGCAGCAGTTCTTCTCCAGATGGGGAAATGAAGGCTTAGAGGGGTAAAAAGACTTTTCTTTGGGCACCCAGTGAGTCACTGATCTCCCAAGTTCCAGTGCAGAATTATACATCACTCCCTAGGCTTGCTTTTAGATTTAAATTGTTGATATACTTCTCTCAAGTCCATACATGAGAATCGTGTCTAATATCTGCACATAGAAATACATTTTTCTTGCCAGGAGAAGGCAAGGTGGGAGGGGGACTTACTCCTTGGTACTGCAGTTGATCACTCAAAAACCTGTATGCTTTCAGCATTTGTCTAATCAGATTTCAGTAGAATGTACATAGAACTGAATCCAATCTGTCTATTTGTAAAACTTGACAATTTTTTGGCATCAGCAGTAGAGAAGCCCATGCACCACCATCTTTCCCAAACTGGGAATATTATGGCCTGATCAGTGCAGCTTGCCTTCCTGTGCCTCACATGTCTCAAGGAAAAAGTTCTGCCTCTAACTGCTACTCTGAACACCAGCGGGGAAGGTCTTTGTTGTGGTAGGCTATATGCTTCCTGCACATTTTTTCTTTCTCCTCCAATCCTTTATCCGGTACTGCTAGCCATAGGCAATGCCATAGAGATGCATCTTGACATTGAGTGTTATAGGGGCTGATACTTGAGACAGAGTTCCTTCAGAGTTCAAGGCTGGCTTGCTATGTGTTTTGTTTGCTCCTTGAACCTTCTTAAAGCCACAGCTGGGAATTTTAATAGCTTTCCCATCTGTCTGTCTATGATGGGGGAAGACTCAATGTGACTAAAGGCCTGGCACGACTGTGCTTCACTCCAAGGTAAAATAAAAACACCTTCCTGAAAGTAGATGCATATTTTGGATTTGAAACTACACAGCTGCCAAGATGAGCTACTGTTAAATTTTGGTGGCACCTACTAGTTCAGTGTGTCCTCCATCTGGTCCATACCAAAATGGGTCAATTGAAGAGGGCTGCTTAGAAAGAGCCTCTCAGTTTTGCTCCAGTCTCATAGGAATACAGCCCATTCTCACCACCCATAGCATTGCTTCCTATTTCCCCCCACAAGTGCTCATGAACCCTGACTGGCAGGTTTAGCCATTGCTTCACAGCTCCTTTGCACTGAATGTTGACTTACTCTAAGTGTCCAGGATTTGATGCTACAGTCTGCTGCAATATTATTCTTACTGTGGGTAGGACAATTATTAGCATTTTACTATGACTTTATTTTCTCGGTTCATCACAGCAAACAAACAAGAGTGCAATCTATGGCAGTTTCCATTTCAGTGTCTCTGCAGCTCTACCGCAGAATGCCATCATCCACACCTCTGATCCCTGAGAGTCCTGTTAGCGCATCTTGTTGGCAGCAGAAGTATTCTTCCACTGCAGGTTTGATCCAAAACAGCATATTCCACCATCTGCAGCTACCTGCTGGTGTCCAAGACGTAGCGAGGTGGTTGCTTTCTTTATCCAATAGCATTCGCCAATATTTATCTCTGGCACCAAGCGCTGAGGCTATTTTTGCTTCTGCCAAGGCGGGTTAACGTGTCTTTCGTTACAGGCACTTGGTAATGAGCAGTTTGTCGTACTCAGAAGAGGTCACCAGGCTCAGGCAAATGCAGCATTTGCCCGTGTGGAGGGTGACCCCCAGGTCAGCACCTGGAGCGGGAGAGCAGCACCTGCAGCACTGGCACTGCCTCTCTCCATGCAGTGCAGTGGCTGCTGCTCCCCGTTCACCCTTAGTGCACACAGGTGCCATCCTGACCAAAACACTGTCTCTGTTTCAAGGTGAAATATGTCTGGAAAACATCCAAATCGTTTGGAAATATCTTGATAACCTTTCAGCAGTCCAGTCCTTGCTCTGACTCTTCATGGGCCAGCTTTTCTGCTTCGCCTATGTGGACACAGACATCCTACCTCAACTCCTATTCAGGTTATTTGTTGTTAGTAATTCTTTTCTATTTGTTATCTTACTCTGGAGAGTAAATATCTCCTTTTTACTTGTTTTCTTGAACAATTATTTTTCCCTCCTTCCACCTTCAAAACACAAGCTGAAGAAGCACTCCATCTATGCTGTGGCTGTGAATTGGTGTACATTTGACTTCTATACATAGCCACATCTCTCCCAACACCAGCATGAGCTGTTCAAGAACCTTCACATCAACTACTGTTTCTTTCAATCATACCACAAATTTCTCTTTTAAAATAAATGATCTGTTAACAAAAGAATCAGTCGGTTTCTTTGGGGGCAGTATTCTGATCTATCTATGACTTAAATTCAATCATGCTGTTCAAGGAGATTCTTTACTTATGTTTTATTTACCAAAGGGGAAAGGTTAAAATCTGTTGTGATTTCTTCTAGGTCTTATATGACCTACTGATGTGACCTGAAAGCCACTGCAGTATGCCCATGACTGGTACTAGAGTGGTTCAAATTGATTTTGTTTCTCTCCTTTTTCATCTAATTTTCCCACTGTCCAGAAAGAATCTAGTCGATAAATTTGTTCCTTTTCATACCTATGCTCTCAAATATTGGAATCTTGGTTCATGTTCTTGGTCTTCCTCCTTCCTATCCCTTTTCCTTGTAAATAAGCATGATCACAGCCATCGCTGCTGACTACCCAGGTAGAGGAATCAGATCACCTCTGAAATCATGCTCTCCATGAAAAGGAGATGAAAAGGCCTAAGAAGCAAAAATGACCTGGAAAAGAGAAAATGGAAGAACCATGGACTGCTGCCAGCAGCTCTGCTGAGGACCCAGCCTGCTTGCCAGCAACTGAAAAGCTGCTCACTATTGTAGGTGACTAAACCTAGGGCACAGTTTCAATGACTGCCAAAATCAAGAGTGGGACAGAAGATGGCACACAGTGATTGACGGACTTGTCTTCCAGTTCTGATGACTGGCCAGTTCCCAACCCTGTGTCGCAGTTTCCTGTTTCTGGAATGGGTAGAGCTGCTGAATTTTGTAACAAAAAATAGAACACTCTTTATGTATGCCAGGAAATTAGCAAACACGGCAGTGGGAAGGGATCAATAGAACAGATCGTAATGATGAAAGAACTAAACTAAATGTCTCTTCCTTCAAATGCCTCATGCACAGAGAAGGCTGCAGGCTGGCAGAAATCAATGCAAAAATCCCCTTCCCATAAAAAGTACAAAGTATCCAAATTATTTGCATTTTATCAGTAAGTGCAAATAAATGATAGAGAAGCAGGTCAAGTTTCTGTACTGTAACCCTTGCCTCCTGCCTTTCCCTACAGGAAAATGTAAATCTCTTCTACAGAGATAGTTTACAGGGATGATACAGAACCCAAGAGCCTAGACTCCTTGGGAATGGCAGCTGCCTCCCCTTCCTTGCCAGTCACCCCATCCTTCACTGGACCTAGTCTCAAGTACATGCAGATCCCTATTTATCAAGCCACTTCCCAGCCGTGTCTAAGCATACTTTGATGAGTTAATGCATAGGACATTAAAAACTGTAACTAAGTTACAGTTATTGAACATAACCCAAAATATATTTAGCAGTCTAAACAGATTGTACTGTGCAACATCAACTTCTGGCTCTACAGAGATATATTTGCTTCTATCTCCAGCTGTTTAAAAACTAACCTTGATTACTACTTTCAAAATTGTTCCTTTTACCCCCATGCCACTGTACATAAGTAGCAGCAGGTCACAGAGCACCCTGCTGCATTCACAGGTCACACAAGACCACATGTGACCTTGACCTTAGCACACTCATGACCAGATGTGGCTTCAAATGTGGCTGTGCTGCCTTCACACCACACAGTATGGATTTAAGATCTGGCTAGATACAGGGAGAGCAGATCATGGATCAAAACCTTTTACCAAGGTACTGTACAAGCACTGGAAAGAAAGAGGACCTTGTGCCTAAAGAATAGATAAGACATGTAAAACAAGAAGGCTAAAGAGATTGCAGTAACTATGTTTCCTAGATATTTCCAGGAAAAATGGAACTATCTATTGCTGTTTTATAAATTAGGACTTTCAATGAGCACTGAATCAAAAAAGGTACCTCAGGCAGATGAGCCAAAGAATAGGCAAAGAGTAATAAGAAAAATGATGAAGAAGAATTTTCCAAAGAGGAGATTCTTCTTCTGACCACAGAAGAAGATCAAACTGATATAATCACCGAATATAAACTCTAGGCTAAAAAGCAGATCTAGTGAGCCTAGAAAGAGGACAATCATTGAAGTATACTGAATTACTGTGTTCGTAATAAAGTAACTTTATTTAAGATAATAAAAGACAGACAATGCCCCAAGGCAGGTTTCCTCTGAAACTAAATCCATGCTCATGTTCAATCTTACAGGTGCAATGATCCCCTTGTTTCTAAGTAGTGAAAGAATGTTGGTTAACAATTATCTTCACAGGCTCACTGTTATTGCATTTGCTTACCATTTTGAAACATTCACTATTGCGTTTACTTTCTTTCTATTAAGTCTATACAACTTCTTTAATTCACTGGGTGTTTTACTTCAGCTCTTTTATTCAGTCATTAACCTTTTCAGTAAATTCTTTGAAAATCAGTTCCTTACAGTACTTTGGAATAGTTTCCTGGAAGTGATAGATCTCAGTTTATGTCAGGGATCGGCACAGACAAGCAGAGATGCTCCCAGAAAAATTAAGTTGCAATATTTTGTGTGCAGGACAGAGCAGAAGAAGACTAAAAATGAAGTGCAGGCACTCACAATGGCATACATGTTTTTGAGAACCAAGATTCTAGGAATACCTATTATAATAGTTCTTCTTATGAATACTTTAAAAACCAAAATCTTCTTGATGTATCCTGCCTCTCCCAGTCTCAGGAACAGTTACTGTCACAGATATTTTCTTTAGAAAGTTTATCTTTGACTCCACATTTCCAGACCAAAGCCTTCGGCCTCAGTTGTCAAGGCATCTGCCCATGTGCATTGGTCACAGGAAACTCAGAAGGATTATGCACATGTAGAAAGTTATTTTTAGCCATTTATTTACGCAGCTCTTTTCAGGTTGATAGAAACTATTTCTTCCCAAATAAAGAAATGCTACTGTGATGGACATTCTACCTCCATCTTCTTGTGAGAATAGTGTCTGTGCCTCCTCAAACCCATAGCTTTTGCATAGCTGAGGCTGACTTACTAGAAAAGATAACTCATTCAGTGAGTTATCACTGAGTGAGTTATTCAGAGTTTCACTCTCATTCAGTGGTGCAGACCACATTTAAAGAAAACATTCTTAGAGAAAGAGAGAAAATAGTGTGTTTCTGCCATTGCCATCTGTGAAAATTTTTGCCTTTACCTCATGTCCAGTTTTAGATTTAGTTTCTAATCCCCTTAACAGGCTTTCCCAAATCCTGAGTAGTTTAAACTATTACTTAATATGTTCTTTGCTAGAAGGATTTTCTGCCTGTGTCTATGTACATTATAATATGTATGCACATACACATAACATTATTACTCCCTTAGTGGCAATTAAGCAGCCTAATCCACCTCAAAGATATTTACAACAATTTAAACTACCCTGGATCAAGGAGTTCAGAGGATTAGAGATGAGATTTAAGCAGTTACTGAGAGGATAAATTTTACTATTCCTGTGCACTGTAGCGCTGTTTGACTTTAGGACCAGAGAACAGAGGGTTTGGAAGTGATTGAAGCACAGAAGGAAATTAATCAAAAGTTGAATATGAATCAAAAGCTCAGAATAGTTTGTTTGTTGAGAACTTTCAACTTTCATGTTTAGAGGAGAGTAGACAGCTGGCTTCTTGAGCAAGTTTGTTCAGCTTCCTTGCAATCTCCTTTCATTGGTAATTTGAGGACAGTGGATGAGTGTGTGTATACTCCCACACCATCTCCAGCACCCTGCACATCTGTGTTCTGAGCAGGCACAGTGGGTCTGGCTTAAACTGAAAGCTCTGGTATCTTCAGTAACATATGGCATGCTCTGGGATAGAGGGCACACACTTGCACTGAGTATTCAAGCCACACTGGATTTATCAAAGGAAAAAAGTACCCAAAGGTAAAAATTTGGCTATGACGAAGGATTGAACTCATACAGATTGAACAGTCCTGCTGTTTGATTTTTCTAGTGTCTGTGTAGTGAATCAGCACACCAGCATTGTTTATGGGTACACCCTGACTTGTATTTATAATCAACACATTTATGATTTTCACTCTCAGGTTCCTCAGCTGAAATAGTGTTTGGTTGAAAGTGTCTGAAGAAAAGCTCACCCAATGTATTTATCTCTTGCACAATCTGTAGGGCCAGTCTACCTTGTCAACAGAATAAGAGTAAACTCTCTGAAGCTGCCCCTGTTTTGTATGTAACACCTGGGATATTGTCTATTTTCCCTCTTTCTCTGCCAGTGAGAAGCTATACTAAAAAGTGACAAATAGGGAAAAATTATTGTTGCCACCTGGTGAACTAAATATGCATCCCACATAATTCCCCAATAAATTTCTTGTATTACTCTCAGAGGGCTTTTTTCCCCTCACCCCAAATTTATTTTTTCATGAGTAATATCTTATATACAAAAATGCATCATACCTTCCTGTCACAACCCCAGGTGTCAGCTTCTACTCTCCGCTCCAGAGGAGAGCAGCAGAGTCAGAGCGGGAAGTGGAGTTCTCTGGGGGTGTGGACTTCCCAAGCTGCCAATCTCTCAACTGTGACTTTGCCCTGCAGCCCAAGGGCGGCCTTGCCAGCAGCCCCCAAAAAGATGTGGTCCTGCTCCCTTCCCCACACTAGGCTGTGGCAAACTTGGGAGCAGCAAAAACCTACCTTCTGCACAGTCAACTTTGCGTGGCTAATGAGAGCATACAGCAGTTTCTTTCTGTATGGACATTTCCTTCCCTTCTGGAGAAACGTCTTCTAACATATCTGCATTTGCTGCTTACTAGAAAGAAGGAAGGGATAGGAACATGCATGTACAAGACAGAAGGATGGAGAGGCTGAGCACAAGGAATCCCTGTATCCTGTGTTTATATCAGCTTCGCTTTCTGGGATCCACAGTAGTCATGGATGGCACAAGTTCCCTGTGGTCTCCAAATGGCAACGGGAAATTATCATTATGACTCCTCCTTGTGACTGTGGCTACATCACTTAAGAAAGAGAATCATTAAGGGGAACAATCTATTTGCAAAGCTAGTGAAACTTCTAACTGTGTTTGTGGTGCTTTTCCTCTTTAAAAAATACAAATTATTTCAAACTACCTTGAAGTGCCTACAGTACATCAGTACCACGAGACAGAGAAATGCCCCACTCACATGCCAGAATGAGAAACAATCTTTTGGATATGGCAGTGGATTTCATGCCTGAAGTGCTCAGAAGTTTATTGCATTTACTAAGGAGTGGGGACAGAAATTACAAAAATTATGATAAATAGCTTGCAATAGCCCATCTACAAATTTCACCTGCTGACATGGTTTAGTGGGCAGACACTAATACCACCCTCGGGAGGAAGAAGGAAACCAGCGCTGGGACAGGAAGGGGTTAGGCAAGATTTAAGTGAGTGTACAGGAAGCAATAAAGGTTGTGGAGATTTAGCTGGGTTCTGGTGAGTGTTTGATTGAATCCTTGGTTAGGGAACAAACTTGACAACATTCTCTGTTTTTGCTGTAGGAACAACTGTTCACTTGTCTAAATCCTGCCCTCAGCACTGATATATATCAGCCTTCAATTTACTCTCACTTCCATTCGAATCACAGTATGAATCAAGCACATCGCCCCTGCCACTATGCAGATGGTGTGCAGAAAAGACTACACAGTTTGTTTTAAGGATTTTTTTTTTTTTTAATTAGGTCTGATTTGTTCTTCCATTTCCTGCCTAGGGTGAATTTTACACAGGTGGTGTCTTCCAGGGAAGGGCAGGGGATTTGGGTGAAACCTCAAAGCTGCCTGAACATGCAGGGCTTTTGGCTGCCAAGCTGAGCCCACATTTTACAAGCCCAAGTTTGGCAGACAACGATGCCAACGGGACCAGCCCCGGGAAGGACTCTGGGAGCTCAGACCTGGCCACCAGCAGGGGAGCCTGGCCAGCCGTGTTTCAGCAGCCTGAGCCAGCGTCAGGTGCCAGAGTAGATCAGATCAGAGGTCCAGCTAGCCTGAAATCCTGCCTCTTCCGCTCGCCAGGAACACATGCAGAAGAGCCCCCCCTGCAAAGGACAAATGCCCATCCAAAAACATGTTCAACAGTCCAGTTTCACTGCAAAGAGGGAAGTACTCACTGTCACAAGCCCTGAAGCAGAGATCTGAGTTATTAAAATATTATTACATTAAATTATGAGTTCATAGATTAACTTTTACCCTGGATAGTTTAACTGCAGATCTAGGCAGTATTGATTGCAATGTCTAACATTTGTTAATCCTGCTGAGCTTTTTACCTCAGTATTTTCTCAAGGCCATGGCAGAGACACTGTCTTAAAAAAGCATTTGCTGGTTTAGATTTAAACCTGTTGCTTTTATTTCTGAATCTCTCTCGGATATTTATTACAAAAGAGGGTACACAGGAGTGACCACATGACCCCTTGGTACCATCTGTTATTTTATATACTGCAGTGACATCCCTTCCTTGCCACCTTCCACTACTCAATCGTCCATATCTTCCTCTCAAAGTGTTTCCATACCTCTTCATCACAGGTTTTGTTACTCTTCTCTGGACGTAAAAATATGTCAGCCATATAATCTTTTATGAGGTGAAGCTACCCTTACCTAAAAACAGCATTCTAGCTGAGGACATGCCATTGATCTTTCCATAAAAAGGCATTGTAATTTTCACAGCACTATCCTTTATGCCTCCCTTAATAGGAGGATAACCTGATTCTGGGAACCTATTCCCAGGGAGCATCTAGCTGGAAAGAGGTTGAGGTTTTCTAAGTTTTGACCAGAACTTTTTATGATGTGACAGAGTCCAAAGCTACATCTGTCAGCAAGATCACTTTTGCCATGCACACGTGTAAGGTTCTGCCCCACTGTCTCCACACTGCTCCGTGTGAATTTTGGTTGCCAGGCATGGCCTTTGTTTGCCTGCTCAAAATAAAATGCTGAGCACCATTGTTGGCTGGGCATTGTCCCCTATGCTGCGGAGGTGGCTGCAGCACAGGAACAAGCAATAGCAGCAGTTCCAGGGGCCCCGGGGCAAAGGTGGAGGTCACGACTTCTTGTGTATCATTAGGCAATTAGCCGGGGCCCTCTCTAACCTCTCAAAACACAAGGCCCTGGGCAAACTGTCCTCCCCTAGAGAGCCATGGCTGACCCTCTCTATCCGTAACCACACTGGGAGTGCTCTGACACCCTCTCAGATATTCTTCTGTTCTGCTCATGAACAACACTATTATATGCTTTTCTATCTGCACCTTGCAAAGTTGCCAGATTTTGAAGCACTGGAAGATAACCTTATTCAAAGATTTTGATAGAACTGGCACTCTCAGAGCTGCCATAGAAACAGGCTGGGTATTTATAGGTTTTGTCCGGGGTGCTGTCCCATCTCAGGATCCTGCTGTCTGTATCTAAAATGCAATGTTTTTGCCCAAAGGGGCTTAGAAAACAGTGGCCAGAACCATGTGTGAAATGAGACGATACAGAAGGGAGAGATTTAAGGATTTAGACATAATTGAACCTAGCCAACTAAGCTAAGTAGACCCTATTGAGGTAATTCCTGAGTTCCCCTGAAAATCTACCCAGATTTGGTCATAATAAAGCAGGCAAATCTCAAATGCCTTTTTCTAATTTTAATTCTCTTCACAATTGCAACCTGTCCAAGAAATAATGTGCCCAGGTACAGCTGGTATGTTTCTGACTGTACATTCAACGGCTAGATGGTCTGAACATGTCATTTCTGAGACAGTAGGGCATTCTTCTAGTGCAACTGGCACCAATGTCCTTTGCAAGAGACAGAGGA
>VWZN01018885.1:85064-98554 GCA_013396955.1 Regulus satrapa | reverse complement strand
AAAAAAAAAAAAAAGGTAAAATGTTAATAGTTGTATCATCCCAATTTTCATTTCTTTTGTGTTATGAAAATACATGCTCATCTTCTAGAAAAACAGTTGGGATAAGTGCATCTGTAGTTCAGTGTGTGATAATATCCTAAACAAATTTGACAGGAGAGAATTAAGTGGATATTCAGACAATAGAATGTTGTTTTTCTGCACTGCCGCTTGTTAGAATTGTTAAGTATATAACAGGATTTCTAAATTTCCCTCTATTGGCATGGTAGCACTAATATTTAAATCTCTTCTCTGTGTCACCTTTTAATCTTACACTATTTTTATGCAGTTTTTGACTTGGCCGAACTTTAAGCACTTACATGAGGCATCTAAGTAGGAAAGTTGTTCTCACCAAATTATTCCCTTTTAGTGACAGCAAGCATGAGAGTCAATCTTCCATGGAGTATTTCAGAGCACTTAATTTAGATATCTTAGAGGTAAACATTACTAGTGACTTCATGTGGAAGGAATAAAAAGGTCTGTTATGTCATGATGGGGACTGTAAATGAGTCTCTTAATAGTGAGAAGCAATTGGAAGACTTAATGTCCTAATACGTAATACAACTGCAATGAATTTTAAAAGGCTTTAAAAAAAGGGATAGGAGAGGAAGTGGGAGAAGGAAAAAATATTCATTGAGCTATAGCTGCTAAAGTTGAACTCATTTTTGTGAAACAGATGAGTTTTGCTGCAGTAACTTTCCAGGAGCACAAAGAGGCCTACGTATTCAAAGTACCACAAACTGTTAATGGGTTCTGCTGAAACAGATGGCAACATTATGATCATTTTTGCAATTAATGCTGACTACAGATTGTTCTTGAGGCTGCAGTCATAGTTCTCTATCTCCTGTGCTACCACAGTATTATCCTGTAAAATTATTTTAAAAACTTCTGATAACCCCTTGTTCCCCAAACTACTGAAAACAATATATTTGGAGGTAGTATGAAATGCCTTCTGCTACTTGCATACCAAAGCTTCTGCAAATTAGGACCTGTCTTTCACCCGTGACCCTGAAATTTACAGTAATGTGTGATTTCCTTTTTCTCTTGAATTATTAAACTGGTGATTAGAAAGCTAAGCACATCCTAAAGATACTATTTCTGAAACAAACTGCATGACTGCATATATCTAGCACAAGAGCACTTCTGGTTTAATGAATAAGTGAATATTTTCTGTCCATTGATTTGAGTTTCTCAACACTTTTCATTGCCAGCTAATCTCAGCAAGTGGGGGTTTTTGTTTTGCTTTGGGCTTTGGGGGATGTGTTTTTTGTTGTTGTCATTGTTGCTGTTGTTTTGAGGGTTTATGTTTGCTTTTTTAAAAGAACTGAGTATGATGACCTCACATGCATTGCACAGATAAGAACTGTTTTCTTTGCAAACTTTCTTTGTTTGTTCAGAAAAACTGTATAGACCAGAGACCATTAGCAGTTTGCAATGCCTTTGAAAATAAATCATACTATTAGAGGCACAGACCTTTTCCTTCTTGGAATTAGTCTTTGAAACATGAAAAGTGGGTAGATTGTTTTGCAACAAATTCAGGTGGAAACAGAATCAATGCTATTGTCCTACAAACACGAGTGAAATGCCACTTAGTCACATTAAAGGGAGATGTGTGGGAAACAGGATGGACTGACTATTCTGCCAGCTGGTAGCACAACTTAACTTTTGCCATTGGAATTAGCCAGCTGAAGATAAAGTAGCTCAAAGGAAAGTTTACATGGATAACTGGAGAATGATCAGACATTGCTGAGAGCAAAACTAGTGAGTGGAGGGATTGGGGAGCACCTCTGCTTTGTCCCAGGTGGGATTCCTACCAGGTAACTGTGTTAGTCATCTGCAGTATCTGATCCTCATCCACACATGCCCGGCCCACAGCACACATATGCAAATGCCCACAGCAGGTAGTGACAAAAGCTGCAGTCCTCTCCCCAATGACATTGGGCTCAGGTGCCAAGGATCTGCGGAGACCAGAAGGAGCTGGAGGCAGGAACCCTCCAAGGGGCAGCATCTCACTGCAGAGCCTGGCAGCTGGTCCTGCTTCCAGAGCATCACAACAGGCTACCTTGTGCCACGAGATGTCCCATGTTGGGTTTACTCTGAGCCTGGCAATCACAGGAATATGAAATTTATCATATGGACCCTCTTCCCCATCAAAATAAAGATTTTATCACTTACATTTCTGTTTTCCCAGTTCAAAATTTAGTAGGAACTTAAACCTCGGAGATGAGCCTTCCAGAGAAAGAAAATAGTTCTGGTGGGCCGCACCTTGATGCTGTGAGAAGCAATTGCTACCCAACAGTGTGCTGTATCTCTGAAGGTATTGGAAGGTATGCCTTCCAAATGCAGCACAGAAAATAGCAGAGAGTGCTGAAATGTGGCAGAATTCTGAGATACCTCATTAAAATGGGAAGAAGTTTTGTGAAATTCACTTCATTAGAAAACCTGAGGCTGGGGCCTAATTTCTGCTTTCAGGTCTTATGAAGGTGAACAGCATAAAGTGACAGGATAGCAGAGTTCAGATGTTTGTTTTTTTTCAAGGGTGGCATTGTACAGATGTAATTGGGACTAGGAATGCTTCTTAGAGTCATATCACAGTAATAAACTGATAATTGTACAATTTTTTGTTGATACATTACTTATGCAGAGGGGAAAATACTCTTATTTTTCCACAGAGTATTACTGTAAATTGTTAAATTATTTCACTATGCAGATAAAGTATTTGTCTACTGGGAATTGTTCTAATAAAATAGAAAATTTATAATGAAGTTACAATTTTTTTTTTTTTTTTACTAACCAGAAGCCACAGCAAGAGGTAATCATGTTGTTTATTTGTAAACAATGGTAATTTTAAAAACAAGAAAGCAGTTTTAAGATGATTTTGTTATTACTGCAAGAGAACAACTGACATTTAATCTGCAGTAGTGAATATGTCATAAATTTTGTAGAGAAAAAAGGTCACAGATAAAATCTTTCCATTTGAGATGTAACACATGCAACTCTTACTATAAATCTTGAAGGTATATGTTGAAAGATTTTTGTTGATGTTGCAAAGTTAACAGTTCCTGATTTCTGGGAAATATACTCATCTGGGGCTAAAAATGATACCCTGTTCAGTTTTATTTTTGCTAAGTAAAATGTATGTTAGCTAAAATAAAGTCAGTGAAAACCTTTCACAGCCAGAAATCTCTTATGGGCCATGGAAGCCTATTGCAACAACCATAGAAAGTGCCAGTAAAGGTTTATTTTAGTATCTAACTTAGAATCTAAGTGTAAATCAAACCTTCGACCATACAGTTGTGACTTAAGTGAGACAGAGTATTTGGAGAGATAGATCAAAATATACAGAGGAAACCTCTTTTGTTTAATGCATTTATAAATATTTAAACTCTTTTGTGGATTATGAAAAGAAATGTGGGGGATACACAAGAAATCTCATTAGCATCTTTTTCTTTTCTCTCCTTAGGAGAGACTGTCTAAAGAACCTTTTGTTCAGTCTGGATATGATGTCACTGCTTATACTACACATAGAAACTAGGTATGCAGCATACCTAGAATCATATGTATTTACATAAAAGATACACTAATAGGGCTTTCCATTTAAATAAAATCAACAAAGTAAATCTTGAATTGACATATGAGCAGGGCAAACACAAATGAAAATGAGAAAAGGATCCCTAGAGAAACATCATGTAATCACTTTGCATTAAGTTCATTCATCTGTGCAACGGGTAGATTTATATCTGCCATATAACATTGTGATGCTCTTTTTATTAATATTTCTAAAAAACAGGGACATTATTCCATTAGAAAGTCATGCAAGTATCTGGTGATGGTTTCTATCAGTCAGCAACTGACATTCATAAGTATTCAGTTTCTCCCTCCTTGAATGTCTTACTCATGACAGAAAAAATAGAGCTGGATGTCAGGAAGTTACCTATCTTACCTCTCCAGGTGATGAAACAGTCTCTTTTGTCCATGTCCAGTGCAAATATTTGCCTAACTTTTTGAAAAGAGACGTTGTAAACTCTCTGGCACATCCACTAAAGCGGTTATCTAGCCTTACCAACCAGTAGACTCTTCTTAGATTCTTAGTTCATTCATTGCTGCAATAAGCAAGACCTTTTTCATATTTTTTCCTCTTTTCTAGCCTTTTTCTAGGCTACCCAGCCCTTGTTCCTTCAGTTTTACCTTGTGGACCGTCTTCTGATGATCTTTAATCATTCTGATCACTTTCTGTTGCAGCATATTCAGTAAGTCAGCATTTTTCTTAGAAGTGAATTGTGTGAAATGGATGATGAAATTTTAGTAGAGATTTTATACAAGCCAAAGCAATACAATTGCTTCATGTACAATATTGCTGCCTATCTCCTCCTATGTGTATTCCTGGTGTGATTTCTTGGGATGACATTATTTACTCATTCAGTTTATAATGAATTAACCCTTAGGCCCAGAATCTTTTACAGGACTTTTATCAAGCCAGCTGTTATACACACAGTATTTGCAGCTGATTATTCCTGTTTAAGTGTAGGGTTACAATGAGGTTGAAAATTTCCAATCTGAGAAAAGGTCAGGTATTCCTTTTCTTGTATAATAATAATAGGAAGATTTTTTCAGTTACCTTATACTGCTTGTTTTCATTTCTTTTGCCAATGAAATAATTATTTCATCCACTTATTAACTCCAGAAATAGTTTACTGAATAAAAATATTGACTGCTTAAATCATAATTCAGGCACTGATTAGCTTGATACCTCTTAAATAAGAAAGTTTGTCCAAAAGAAAGCAGTAGAGACAGAAGCATTTCTGTGCTCTTTTATCTGTATACTAATTTATTGTGTTCCTAAGCAAGAAAACTACTCTTTATGGACAGTTCTGCATTTCTTTTGACTTTTCAAATCAATCAGATTTGTACACACCCACCTTTAAGTACTACTTATCTTTCTTCAGACTGAGGTAAATAACCTAAAATGTTGTAAAATAATAGAAATTAGGTAATTGTAAGGAAGAGTGGTTCATCAGACAGCTTGTAATGAAATAGCAGCTTTTATATAATAGAATGTACCACACAATTGTATCTAGTGCTATTATAGTGGAAGAATAACAACAATAGGAAAAAAACCATTATATATAGTGTTAAACAACTTTTAAAATAATTTATTCTCCTCTTTGGTTTGCTGGCACGTAATGCTTGTTAGCTATTTTTACATAGAAAATGTATCCATTAAGCCTACCATGTGAGACATCGATGTAACCAGAGCAGTCAATCAAAGATAAAATGGAGCTGTACAGTGAAAGAATTAATTCAGACACTAATAGACAAGAGGAAAAAAGCTTACATCCTGAAGTAGGAGATTATTAGCCATAGCAACATAAACAAACACTTCTTGATGTCTTTCTTTACAGTTATATCAGATTATTTACCAAACAATGAAGCAGATTAAGACACAGGTTATTTTATATCTGGCTTATTTTTAGAATCACTTTTCTGTTGTTTATTTCTCTTCCAAATGGAACTCTTTACCAAAAAACATGGTCCACTATCCAGTCATTGTGTGCATTTACACTCTAGACTTCTCACTGCTGGTCTTTTGTTCTCTTATAAGTATAGTGTATTTGAATAAATTGAAGTGAGGGAAAGAAACCTAAATAATGTTTTTACACTGAATAGTGCAAATATTCTGAAAGAACCTCTTCACAGCCTGCATTTTTTACTCTTTTAAAAATGGCCATGTCCTGCAGAAACTTTGTTTTTAAATTTCACACCATGTTGTGTGAAGCAGAAATCAGGGTTTTGTGTGATTTTCAGATGGGTTAATATATTTTGATAGTTTCAAAAAAAGAAATTTAATTTTCTAAAATCAGCTTCCCAGTGACTGGAAAGAATTCATACTGATTAGGAAGCAAATAAAAGAAATTTAGTTTTCAATGAGAGAGGATGCTTTCTTTAAAAAAAAATAATAAAAAAAAAAATCCATTATTGTGTTATGTTTGGCTGTCTACAGTGGAATGTGCTATGACCAGCAAAAGTTTTGGGAATGTGATTCCTGCTGGGATGTGGTGGCAATTAATATCTCAGAAAAAACACTCAGAATAGTAAGCTTTGAAAGCATGCCAAAGCTTCTTAAATTTTATTTGAAAGCCACATTTATTAGAATGTTTGTGAATATGAAGCTGTCATTCACATATACAGAGGGTGATGATGCTTTAATTGTTTTTTTTTTTTTGTTTTTTTTTTTTTTGACTTACCATAGACCTGCTTCTGTGATCCTATCCTTCTAAAGCAAACAGAAACACATTTATTATCTGCAGCTGGTGTATGGCCAAATGAATTTAATACTCTGATTTTAAATTTTAAAAAACAATTTCCAAATAACTTCAAAAATTCAGATTTGTTGACTTATCAGCACTTTTTGCAATGGTACAACTCTACTATGGAATAAATTGTAACTGTCTTGGGTATGTAATATTAAGTAATTTTTGTTCTATCATCTCATTTAGACAAAATAATAAGTATATGCTTGGTTTAATCTCCAGGGTAGTTTCATTCTACTGATTTGCTCACTCAGGGTCTTTATTACTTTAATGCCCCAAAGATTCTATTTGTCATCTCAGGAGCTAATATTCCATTACATGTGGTAGGACTTTATAACCATCACAGTATGTAGTCTTTTTCTCTTCTCCGACTCATCCAGTGCCACCAGATTTTATTTCTCTCTAGGCATAATGAAATTACATAATGAAATAGATTTTGGAGTTGGAACATTGTGGCATCTGGAATACAATGTTCTAATTTATCAAATGTAACTGAAGGATACAGGTTTTTGTGCCCCAGTTCTGAATTTCACAGCACATTCTCTCCCATTTTATCTGTTTTAATAGAAGCCCAGCTAGAAAGAACGAACATGAATGGTTTGCATTGTAGTTGTAATACATGGCAACAGCAGAATTAATATCTTTGGAAATTTAAGTCTCATATGAGCTTAATATGTTTTCTGCATGGTCAGGATATTTTTGGATTTTAAGTGTAAGCTGCCTATATAATGTATTTATATATTAAATACAAATACTTTACGCACACTACATAAGCACATATTAAAATATATATACACATGTATACAATATATATATTTAGAACATATATATGTAAATATGTACATATGTACACACACACACACACACACACATATATATATATGCTTGATTTTTATTCCATTACTTATTTTTAATTTTTTCTTTGATGGCATATTAATTTCTAGTTGTTAGTATATCACAGTGCACTTAACAAATTGTTAAGCATTTTGTTAATTTCTAGCCTTAAGAGAGACATTATATTGAGAAAAATTTGAGACAGATTTGAAATTAAATTTCTGTATCCTCTGTTCACCACAGATAACTAGCACACTCACAGCTCTCTGATAGAATTACGTGAAAAATAAGTTTTTCACCAGCTCTGCATAAAGTTTATGGTGTTGGATGAGGCATGTTAATCCGGACACTTTCTTTATTTCTGGGATAAGTATCTTTTTCCTTCTTGTAGCACCCAGTGCTGGTTTCCTCTCCAGATGGGTAGGAGCTGTCCCTTTACTTAGATCAGTGACACAATGCACAACAGCTTTTTTCATCGAGGAGGCTGAGGAGAAATCCTGGGTTGAGGTTGCCATGGCAAGAAGCAGTCCCTGCCCTGTACAGTTTACAATGCATTGTGCATGCCATGCGCAAGCTCCACTTTTTATCTTCATCTGTATAATCACAGATTAATTTACTGTGACTTAATTCACAACAACGTATTTAGACTTTGCACACTTCATTGAAAGGCTGTACCTTTATTATCTTCAAATCCATGCAAAGATTTCTGTAGGGAAAGGAAAAATTAAAGGCATCTTTCTCAGTAGTGACAGGGCACAGGAGGAGGGGCTATTCTTTGTTTGTAGCTATTAGATGTCTCAATTAGAGGAGCATTTTCTAAACATCTGCTTGCAGCAAAATTTAATTGTATGATCAGGAGTCAAAGAACTTTCTAGAGTAAGTACTTGTCAGACTGCTGTTTCATACCAATAAATGTGGGATCCTTCCATGGACTGATGGAAGCTGCAGTTGTAACTCAAGATCACATAATAACCAGAAGAAAAGAGAGGGAAACTGACTGCATCACTAGGAAAAAGATCCAGTCCTTCAGCTGTTGAGACAGCACTGACAGATCTACAGGGATCTGTTTGCTACTTTTGTACAGGAGGTACCAGGAGGGTTGATGACAGGAATGGGGTAGAGCAGGAATTTTCTTGTAGGTAAGACTAGTTACAAAGTCTATCCTTGACATCTAGTGAGAGTTAAAGTTAGCAGAGCTTGCTGCAGCCAGCATAACTGCAGACAATGAAAAAATTAAACAGACTTTTGGATCCATACTGCATTATTTAATTCCTGTACTCTCTGGCCTATGCATTAGTCTTTGCAACACATGGAGAAAGGGGATCAGAGCTCTACTAGAGATGCTTGGGGTCTTCTGGCAAAAGAAAACATAACATGATTTCAGTTGTAAGGGGAAAAATTATTTATAACTTGTCTCCATTCCCCCTTAGTCAGATGATACCAGCAAGAATTGCATATTAGAATAACTTTTCTAGCTCTTTTGCAGTGTTCTGCTGACAGTTTTATTTTAAGATTTTTATCAAATGGTATTTTTTGCAATCTTATTGAATTAAAGGGGACTTGCAGTTTTTCACACATGAAACAATATTGAGAATTTCCAGTAAAATGAAAATTTCTGTAAGCAGCATTTTACAGTGTATGTTACAGCTGTTCACACCACTATACTTAAGAAGGCAGTAACTTTCTGTTGTTCTGTCCTATATAAAATGAGGAAATACTTGTATATCTGGTTGACATTTTTCTTTCCTTTCTCTTCTGAAAATGACATTCTTATGGAATGGAAGAAAACCATGCCCACAAAAGGAAATATTAGGTAAAGAACATGAAAGCATTTAAAAACTTGGTTCACTGTATTTCCGGCCCATTTCTTCTTACTAGCCTAATTTCATTAATAAAAATGACAGTGCTAGAATTCTCTGTTTTTCTCAGTGTTTCAACACCCATTTATGGGTTTAAGAATATCCTTTTTATAGCATCTTTTTATCAAGCAGTATAAGTAGCCACAACAAAGCAAGTATTGTTCATCTGATCAACAGATCAAATTTAAGCTGGAATCTTTCAAGATCATAGAATCCAACCATACATCTAGCACTGCCAATTCCACCACTAAATTATGCCCCTATCTGCTACATTGACACATTTTTAAAATACCTACAGGGATGGTGATTTCACCACTTCCCTGGGACTGTTCTAGTCCCTGACAACCCTTTCTGTGAAGAAGTTTTTCCTAATATGCAAACTAAACCTCCCCTGGTGCAAATTGTTTCCTCTTCATGTCCCATTGCTGCTACATGTGAGAAGAGGCCAACTCCCACCTGGCTACACCCTCCTCCCAGGGAGTTGTAAAAACTGATAAGGGAGATTTTGTGTGATCCAAACTCTACCTGCTCTGTAGCTCTTAACACATACTCCAGCACCTCAATGTCTTTCTCATAGTGAGGGGCCCAAAGCTGAACACAGGATTCAAGGTGCAGCTTCACCAAGGCTAAGTACAGGAGAACAATCACTACCCGAGTTCCATAGCCCAAAGTAGCTTCTGATACCATCCAGGAGACTAAACTCCAGGTAGAAGGCATCCAAAGCCTTTCCCTCACCCTTTAGGCAGGTCACCTTGCCACAGAAGGACATTAGGCTGGTCATGAATGGGGCTTGTATTTAGTTCCCCAGGTCCTCCTTCTGGCCCTTCTTGTAGATGGCCATCTCACCTGCTAACTTACCAGCAGTCACCTGGGACCTCCACAGGGAGCCAGGACTTACAATGTAAATGGTAGAGCGGCTTGATGAGCACTTTTGCCAGCTCCATCAGTCCTCCTGGATGGATTCCATATGGCCCCATAGACTTGTGCATATGTAAGTGGTATAGATCACTACCATGCTCGGTCACCTCAATTATCCTGTCTGCTCTTTCAGGTAATAACAAACATTTATGGAAAACAGTCAAATAGCTGGTATTTGTGGAATGATCCTTCACATTTTGTGCTTTCCAAGAATGTAGTAACCAGCGGTTTTGAGGTGGGGGTTTTGGACTCCGTTTTCTAGCAGATACCACTCAATCTTATCTTTATTCCTGCCAGTGAGTCTTTATTAGCAGCACAACTGCACACATTGAGACACCACCTGCCTAGACTAAGGCAGATAATCAACCCATTTTCCAGGAAGACACTCGAAATAAAAAATATCCTTAAGTGTAAGAGGATCTTTCCCTCTCTATGGGANTACACATGATTAAAAAAAGAAAAAAAAAAAAAAAAAAGGAAAAAAAAAAAAGGTAACTAGAATAAAGCAGCCAAAGAAGAGGTGGCTGTGGCATTCCTATTCTTTCAGTTGTGCATAAGCTAAGACAAACCTTTCTAGAAGTCTCATTCCCAACCCTCTAAGAGTTAAAAGCCTTTTAAGTGCAGTTCTGCCATGAATTTTAGTACAGATGCAGTCTGTAAAAAAAAGGGAAGACAGATCTAAAAAGATTCTTCAAATGCAAAAATCTAGTTCAGAGACTGTCTAGATATGCCATTTGTTAGTAGAGCTTGGAAGTTAGTGAAACTTAAACCATCTTTTGTATTTCCCTGATCTCCACTCTTCAAGCAGTTTCTGCACTGCACAGTTGTCAAGTAAAAAGTATTTCAGTCTGCAGAATAGTGAAAGGAGAAAATCCATTCAGTATAAAAAATGACCAGTCCCTGTTATGACATTTATTGTGTATTCACTTTTGAGATATTGGATAGTGCATATGTGTCATACCAGAAGGATTATCCATCACACATACTCCTCCGTATATAGCTGTGCAGTATTCAGGTGTGTATTTGCATATCCACATTCATACAAGACACATGAAAGACTTGGCTCACAATGGATGTCTTAAGCCAATGAGTCTGTTCCCTACAACAAAGCACGACTACAATGTCCTGAGACCTTGCAGACTGATGTTATCTATTTAACCTTGAAGATCTCCAGTGAAGGTGATCTAGGATCCACCCTGTGACATATTCCCTAAAGCTCAGACCTTTCTTATAAAGACTTTATGTTTATCTATAGTTTCCTTGTAGTAGCTTTCCAGTACACCTACTATTTGTCAGTCAAAAAAAGACTGTGTAAGATGTCTTGGTCACTGTTCCTTTCGTTACATCCCTTAACATATTTTGTCAGTTCTCATATCTCCCCTCAGCATTTTTTTTCCTATATGGTGTCTTGTGGGACCTGTTTTCTAAATGTTTAATAATTTTTTATTTCTCTCTCGACTCCCTAATTTGCTTGTCATTTTTCAAATGTGATGCTTAAAATTGAATGTAGGACTCCAACTGATGCTGAATAAACACCAAGCTGAACAGTGTAATTAGCTCATTTGGGTTTAAATTTATTACTCTTAATATAACTTAATACCATATAGCATTTGCTTCCCTTTTACTTCTTTTTTTGGTTGTGAGAGTACTGTATGTTTGACTCATAAATACTTCATCACCTAGCACAAACTCCTGTCCTTCTGTTGCATCTGTCTCATTATTCTCCTGACTTCTATACTGAACACATTTTTAATATTTCACCTTTATTCTTCAGTTACTTATTGCCTTTGTTGGAGAGGCTTGTTTTATTCATTTTAGTCACCAAGCAATTAAGATTTTATTAATACTAGCTACAACCTATGAAGATGTCCCTTTATGCACCTTCCAAAGAATTTATTATCTTCCAGCTTCAAATTAAAAGTTGGTTTAGTGTATGTTCTGCTGCATCCCACACAGGGCTCAATCTAAATATTGCATAGTGAAAGGTAGACTCCATACAGAAACTCCACTTGATATTAATTTCAATATGACATCAGATTGATTAATAATTACTTTCAATATTTGATGCTTTGACCAACTGCATTTAATTCCTTCCACATCCTGTTAACTTCAAGTGAACTACCGTAAAATACAGTTTAGTGCCACTAACTAGTAAGTTCCTTCTCTGCTGTTGCTAATCAGCTGAATAAATGAAACTGTTTGATCCTTAAGATGGTTATTCTATCAAAGCATCCCTACTATTCACAGAAGTACATCTCAGTAGAATCAAAAGTTTGAGGTACCCTCTGGCTTGTTGAAGCAAGGCATGAGATGGAATTTCTGTCTCCTTTGTGTGCATGTGTGTGACAGAGAGAAAGAGTGTCTGGGGGACATGGAAATTAGGAGGAATGTGGGAGAAAAAAAGCGCATGCTGGCAAGTTTTCAAGGTCTGTGTTAAAATATGGCAGGTGTGTTATTTGGGAATTTCCATGTGGCCCAAAGGTAAAGTTTGGTTTTATTTCATTCCTCTGTACTCACTTTCTTTTCATCAGAGTGTTTAAAAACTTTGATCTTTCTGAGGAATGATAGGTCATTTATCCCTCAGACAGACTATTTCTTTTGCAAGAATGTTAGGATGACAGTGGGTTTTTCCCTTGGCCAGCCAATGAGATAAATCATATTTTAGTATCTATACAATTTCTAGTTAATATTTTAACTTCAAAAATGAAGTGAAGAAGAAAATATTTCACAGATATTTTTAGAACTTGCTGAATCTTCAGCTGCCTCTGAAGTCTCCATGATGTGATATCTAAAATTTTAGGCATATTATAAAGGCATTACAGACAAACCTTTGGCATTCTAACCTTCAATTCTATAACTGTATGTAAGTCCTATCAGATAAAAATCTACAAATCTAAAGGAAAAGCATAGGTATGAAATGGAACCTAAGGAACTTTACCCTATTCCTCTGATATATGTTTATATTGGATTATGTTATCTGCTGGAATCCTTGAAAACTCAAAGTCATATTTCAAACAGTAGAATTCTAACTGCTTATATTTCCAGTGGCCAGAGAAGACACTTGCTAGTGACCAGTGCACATTTTTGTTTGCTTGTAAGAATATAAGTTCATGTTCGTGTTTCAAATCTCTAAACCAAAGAAAAAAATGCCCCTGGCACCTTTTATGAAATAATTGTGACAGAATTATTAGATACTGAATGTAATATTCCCTTCCATCAGAACCATAATTTAATGATTCGCGAGACAATTGGTGCATGATGCCATTCTTTCAAGTACGAATACGTACTTGCCTCTTTCCTACTGCTAGCCTGCATTGTATTGACCTTCTTTACAAGTCTTATGCAGTAAACAAACTATAAATCATTCTTATAAAACACATGGACTACACATTGCCTTCTGTTGGAAGAAAAAAAAAAAACAAAAAACAAAACAACAAAAAACCCCTGAATGCTATTTTAAAAATCTTATTTTTCAGTGAAGTTTTTAAGGTGCAGTACTTTAAGAGACAGTAAGTGTACATGTGTATTGATG
>VWZN01018885.1:48896-69775 GCA_013396955.1 Regulus satrapa | reverse complement strand
TATATATATATATACACACACATCTACAACATGTATATTTGCCTGCCTTTATAATGTATGTTTATGCATATGTAAGCATACAGATGAGCATACATATATCTGCAGTAATCAGCGAGCTGACCCACTAAGTGGTATAAATAACAACAGCTCTTTGTTAGACACAGACTACTGAAACTTTAATAGTGCCATTATGACCACACAGTTGAAGAATACTGAGAGACTGCATGCAATCTTAAGAAATGTTATTTATTATAACCACAAGACAAGTTCATATGTGACATTACAATGCACTGTGGTTTGTTAAATAGTTGGTGGGCATTTTCAAGAAAAAATGAATGAGCAGAAAATACTGACTAAATGAAGTTCTACTTTGATTTCAAATCTCAGTTTACACTTAGGATATGCTCTAATAGTCTAAACTTGTCATGCAGCCATGGAAGTGCTAAAAGCTTTCAAAAATAAACATATCCAGATGACGGAAGCAAATTTATCCTCGGGGTAATGGATCTATGTATTAAATACAGTAACATATGTATAATAAAACATATGGAATATGATATTTGCAAAACCATTTGCAAGAACACTGTGCACAGGTGTGCAAGGAAGATATAAATACCTCAGTCATGATAGATAAACTGTTACAGAATCAGAACCGCAGTTATTGCCTCTGCTGTGCGTCTGTAAATGTAAACACACTGGGGAAAGAGGATATTCACATCAGAACTAATTGTAAGCTTGCCAAAAGTGTTCTTTGGGAATTCAGATTTAATTGCTTTCTTGAACTGCTGTATAAAGAGTTGTTCTCACCTTGTCCCTGTGTACCGTTGCTGTTACCTATTAATGGGAGTCCTGCATCAAGAGTGCAGGGAGAGTGTCTGTTCACCTGACTTTGGGCACCCTTTGCTCCTAGTGCAAGCACCATTCCTTTGGATACTGATTCTTGGCTTGTTGCTGGATATGTGCTCACTTCTTACCCACACAAAGTCCTTCTCAAAGAACTCTGAGAAATTTTATTGTTCACTCTGCATTGCTATGACCTCATCATCTTTATGTTTGAACTGCTGTTCTCCTGTGTAAAGTGGCTATATAAAAATAGCACTGCCTAACTCAGCTGTGCTCCCTCTAGGTATTTGGAGCTGCTGACCAATATAAAGGTATTTTTAGTGTTATTCCTTTTAACTCTGCTGAATCTGGTATGTCTGTTATCTGAGAGAATCTATTTATTCCATAGGTGCACTGAAAACATTTGAGATGTTTTTCAATTTCAATTAAGTAATTTCCATCCCATCTAAAACAAAACAAAAGTAAGTATTTGGTCAAAAATGGATAATGGAACTAAGAGCCAGTGTGAGTAATATAGTGTACCAATGTTAAAATTGCACTTAGCATCTCTTTCTCCCCAGTGCATGATTACTCACAGCTTGATTACTCAAATAACTTTTTATTACTTCTGGGTTTATTATTGGGTATATTATTCTTTGGGGTGAGATCCTTGTTTCTACTGTCCGCAAATTGAAAGACCCACAAAAGAGTCCTCCAAATCCTGGCTGAATTACAGATGAGAGCTTTTGTCAGTCTTTTGGGCACCCTGTATTTGGAAAACATTCCCCTCTGAGCAGCTGGACCCTCTCCATTTGGCATATACATTTTGCAGTAATAATTTTACTTTTGGATACTTGATTACATCATCAAAGCAAATTGAGAATGCTGTCTTTATTTCACTGAAGAATCTGACCCAGAGGTGCTGCACTTTGATATAGTCATTATCATGTCACTGAGATAATATTTAATAATATCTGTAGAAAAACAACTTGCTAAGAGAAGTAAGCTGCAATGATCTGACTTGCTCAAACCAAGGGAAACTTCAAAAGTAGTTGATGCTTAATGTGAAGTTTTCAGTTGCAAAATCCACATTTGTTCAGATCATCTTAACTCTCACTGACCTTGGCAGTACTACAGGGATATATTTTTCTGTGAGCTATTTTTGAATAACAACTCTGGTGAATTGAGGACATGATTTTTAATACCAGACTTACTGCTATACTTGTCATTTTTCTTTTTTCAAGGAAGTCTTTTAAAAATACAATCACAGTTATTGTGAAAAATAGTATATATATGATTCAGGACACTCTGTTTTTCTATCCTTGCTTTGAGAGTAAACAAAATACATTTGAATTTTTCACATATATTTCACCTCTGTGGTCATGGAGGTTGCACAAATGTCAAGTTATCAAATATGGTGGAGGACTGTGAGGAAGCTCAGCAATTTCCTGTACATTTGAGACTCCATTTCCTCTATAGTATATATTGTATAATATCCTCTAAATATCTATAGTATAATTAAAACAAACGGGGGGGTTTGTTTTGTTGGTTTCTTTTGGGGTTTTTTTTGTTGGGTTTTTTTTATTTTTGTTTGGTTGTTTTTTTGTTTTTGTTTGTTTGGGTTTTTTGATTGGTTGGTTTTTTGTTTTGTTGTTTATTTTGGTTTTTTTTTAATTTTTTTTTTTTTAATAATGAAAAAATATCTTCTTCCCTGTAGATCTTGATGAGGAGCTTTTTCCTCTGTATTGTAGGCGGATGGTTCACAGGTCTATCTCCCAAGGCATATAGCGGAAACCTTGTTGCACTGGAACCCTTAAAAGTGCCTAGGTGTTTCTAGGCATGTGCAGGATATATGCCAAGAAAATCTACTGCAAAGGCAATGATTAGACATATATGTATAGGCTGGTGTTAATTTTTAATTAATATCTTAGCACTTCTGTCAGATGTTTTACAGGATCCTCTCTGGAAATTCTTACTATTCAAGAACACTGTGTACCTTGAGATTTAAAGAGGAAGTGCACAGAAATTCATACATTTGACATTGCCTTGCACCCTAATATTGCTGTAAATAACTCAGGTTTTGACAATCACAGCTGATACTACAGTAGAAGAAAGAGAAGTAGAGGAGGTAGAATAAATATAATCAGGCTTTGAGAGAAGATGAAGAGTGCAAAAAACATGGAAGAGATAAATTTAGAAACCTGACAGGCCATCAACACAACAGTATGGGAAGGAAGAGTGAAAAATGACACTTCAAAGATATGACCGCAACAGCCATAATAAAACGCACAAATGGGCATTCTTCCCATACAGTCTTCTCCTTCCTATACTTTAGCTCTATATATCAAGACCATGTAATTATTACCAGTAAAAAAACCCAAAAAAAAGAAAGAAGAAAGACCAAAAACTAAAGAAGAAAACTAAAGAAGAAAACTAAAGCCTATTCAAGAATATGATATATCACTCTCAAATAGAGAATTACATTGTGTAGCAATTTCATCTGAGTGAGTGAGAGTCAAAAGGAAAAAAATGAAATGAGAAGGAAATGAAGCTAAGTAATTGGAGGAAAAAGAGATGTCATGAATTGGAAATTAGTTTTGCTTTGAGGTGCTGAGTCAGATGCATAGCTCTCTATAAAAGCTACAGTAAGAATAAAAATAGATCAGAATTTTAGTTATGAATAATAATAAAAGAGACTTTTATTTGCTTCATGTGCTTCAGAAATATCCAATTCTTCTGCTTATGAATAGGAAAATAGAAAACTGTGCTATCCTTCTTTCAGACTTTGAGCCTTAGCCTGAAATCTGAAACCTGTAAATAGAAAATAAAATATATAATAGCAAACTTTCTTATTTCTTCATTATTTACAACCATTTGGATAGATTACAAAAGAAATGAAATTTAGGTGGAAAAAGGAAGATCACCTGTATGCATTTTTATAGAGATGATCAAATAGATAAGTACCAGATCCTTTCTTCAGGCTTCATTTAAAAAGTTTATTGAAAAGCAGCAGTTCACAGGGATGGTCAAGAAAATAATCAAATCCGATGTTAAGGGAAAGAGTTGAACATTAATAATTAATACCTTTTGCTATTGTTGTCCCCATATCAGGATTTTTAATATTGCTTTTAAATCTGAATTACGTTTTTGGACTTTGGTTTCTTTGTTTCTAGTTTCCAAATCTTCTCGTCTGAAAGTTCATTATTATTCTTTCTTTGTGGGATAATGTCTCTCTAGCTTTTTTTTCCATTATTTTTCAAAATTTCTTTTAGTATTTTTCATCAGTTTTGTTATATCTCTGCCACTTTTACAATCCTAATCACAAGATGGACAGCACAGAGGATGTCAGGACAGATTCACCTGCACCTGGTTGTACTAGCAAGGCTCACAGCTGATAGCACACTCGGACTGTTAATGAATAAAGTTATAAAAGCAGGGGAGAGAGCTAGAGATGGAGGGAGTGAGGGAAAAAGAAGTGGAGAGGCAGGAAGGCAGGAAGGCAGGAAGGCAGGCAGGAAGGCAGGCAGGCAGGCTGGCAGGCAGGCTGGCTTGCTTGCTTTCTAGTATCCAATCAGAAAGAACAGCAATGAGTCCCCTGGCACTCTTACAAACATATATAAACCACTTCTTGTTAGGGGCTTTGGTCTTCTTCAGAACTGCTCAGTCAAAGAGTTAATTGCTCCAAAAGTGATAATTATTCTTTCCTGCGGGTACCAGGAAGTCTTGACTTCAAGAGGCAGCACAGCTCTGTAAAGTCCTACTGTTGAAAATTACTGATGTCTGGTAGACTATCTACCAGTATCTGCAATATCTTCCAGGTATTGTTGTCTTTCCTTATTTTCTGATGTTTTTTATCTTCAAAGTTGCCCTTTTTCCCTTCAGCTCCCACTGCATATTTTCCTTGTCCCATAGATTACAGAACAAAGTTCACTGTAGCAACATATCCCTCCTGTGTTATATGCAACATGCACACAAATGCAGACAATTATCTTGGCTTGCACAAAATTTAAATATATTATAATTATAAATTGACACAAGTCAAGCTGCTGAAAAATTCCACATCTTGGGAGTTTACTTGAAACTGTTCTTCAAACACTGCTTCAGACCTTCTCTACAGATAGTTTTGGAGTAATCTCTTCCTTTGAAACAGTCAGCATTGGATGTGATTATGAGGACTTCCTGACAATTATTTAAAATGTCATATGGGGGGACGGGGGGAGGAAGGAAAAAAAAGGAAAAAAGAAAAATAGAGTACTAATTGTTTAGATTGGGAAGCATTTTATTGTTATCAAGTATTTTTATGCTATCTGATAAGTGGAAATGACTCCTTTGGCTCATGCTTTTTCTGTATATGTTTTATGAAAGATATCCAGTATAGCTGGATATTTCAATGTCAACAAATTAGTCCTTCAGTGAGAAACACAGCTCAGAGACAAATTTTTACTGTCCCAAATAAGAGGGACAGAGCACTCTGAAATGTGAAGAGAACTTTTGAGCATTTAGCATAAAATCTAGTCACACAAAGCCCCTATCCCCCCCAAAAAATGAGGTGCTCGAACCCTTCAAAGTTGCAGTTCTATTTTTGGCTGGCTCAGAGCAGGGATTTGAATTAATTTATCCTGCCCAGAAGAACACCTGAAAAAGCAGGCCATGAAGTCATTTTTATGCTATCCTCTTGTCCCATGAATATTTAAATAGGCTGTGCAGAATATCATGGCTTTGACAGAAAAGACTGAGGGAGAACTACCTCTACCAAAATATTTGAGACTGCTTTATGTGCTGGGAATGGTCAGATCCCTCCATCAAGAAAGATCTTGACCTTGTGCCTTTCATAACTTTATATGAATCCGCTGAGCTCTGGGTTATTAGATAGAAATGAAAAATTAGGTCACATTTTTCTTATCTAAAGTGTTTCTTCTTTTATTTCATACATGCCAAAATAAAATATTCTGTTTCAGAGTGAACAAAATATTTTGCATGAACCCCAAGTGACTAGGTCTTCTTTTCAGTAAAAAAGGAAAAAAGAATTATACAAAGTAGAATGAAAAAATGACCCAAAATTAAATATTTATATTTCAATCCAGCTTTCATACAAAAGCATACATTTCTTGAATAGCTCAAATCATAGGTCTGATTTGAAGACCTGCTGAATATCTCCTCTCTAATTGGCTTTCACCCAGGTGCCTCACTAAAAGCTGAGACACTCTGTAGCTCTGAGAGTCACCTCTGGTACATTAAAAAGCTGGAGGCACAAATGTCAGCAAGTTAAGGTAAATAAAGAGTTATGCTGATTTATAATAAAAGAAGCTCAGCATAATGCTTGTCACCAGGATCAAGAAAGTATTCCAAGGTTTTGTTGCTTCTTGTTTTAATTTTCTACATTAAATGAAGAAGGTTATTAATTCCCAAGTGAATAGTGCCATAGAGTAAAAATAAAAAAGAAAAGGCACTGTGGCTTTTGCATTTCTAAAATAATTACTCAATAGTAATTCCATGGGCATTTGAGACAGGTGTTTTGAACAGAAAAAAAGTGCTGTATCTACATTTGTAGCTACAAACAGAGGAATTTGAATGTGAAAACAAATATATTTGTAAGATAAATTATACCTTCAGTTTTACCAAAGTCAAAGTTTGATCCTATTGCTTTTATTTTGTAATTGCACAGAAACAGAAAATAAATCATTGAAAGTGTGTCAGTGAAGTTTATTGAATATTGCTGTGTCTGCTCAGGGGGGACAAAAGTATCTACCCAAGCATAATTTACTGGACACACTAAATTCACAGCAATGTATAGATGGCACTGAAGAATATGTTAAAAAAATAGTTTCTAATTGTGGACAAATTAATGTAATGGGAAAATTCATAATAATGACACGGGATGAGATTGCAGAGATGATAAGGGAGCAGGCATAACTGCCTGGCATTATTTTAAAATTTCGGCTGTATTAAGTAGATTTTTTAGCTTTTTCTCTCCATATGATACTTTGGTTACCCGTTGTATACAGAGGAAGAGTTATCTAGTTGCATTTAAAGATGAAGAAGGGACTGAGGAGAGAATAATGCCTAGGATCTAGTCCTGAAAGAGCTAATCTGTTTAGTGAAAACTTGCTCATCTGCAGAGAACACTGGGAGGTGCAGACACTGCTGAGAAAGATTTTTGGGATTCAGGAGCACAAGAGAATTGATGCTAATGAAGATGACAGTTTGAATGCCTGGCTGCTGCATAAAGGCAAAGCACAACTGCTTAAATGTCCCAGGTTAAAGCCTTGTGTTATAAACTGTGTTAGACAAATACAAGACTCTGCATGTGGTGTGATGTTAGGATCCCCAGAAAAAAAAAAAGTCAGAATAATTGAATCTAAAAGATCATGAGAGAATTACTTTAAAGCACTCATGACTTTGTGGATGACTTTGAAATGCAATCTGTTAAGACATAAAGTTGCATAAATACTTCTAATCAAATAGAGCTTGTGTATCTCTTCCTTGATTTTTCTTAATTAACAAAGTAAAATTGAATGAGGATTTTAATAAACCCCAGACTGTCTCAGCTCTTTCCTTTATCCTAAAAAGGCAATCAAGATAGATGGAGAAAGTGAAAATACCCTAAGTTCTTTTGCTTTCCCAAAAATATTTCCTTCACTGTACCTTATTTGGTTCCAAACATTTGCATGTGGATATTTTTATGGTGTCTTCTGTTATAATTTTGATTCTTTCTGCCCTGCTACTTCACTTATTATTATTCTTTCTATGTTTTTCCTTTCCTCTTACCTTTTCCACTCCAAAGATATTTGTTGGCGTTCCTGAATACAAGAGCTATTTGGTTGCTAGCAGCAGTTTTCAGTATTGGTATCCTAGATAATTTTGTCACAGTCTCTCTCCATCAGTGTAGCATTATAGATGAGAGGCTTTTCCTGAGGGATTTCTGGTCCTCAGACTCACTTATTGTGAAACATGCTAAGGAAACATGGTCTGAATCCCAAGACAATCATATGACATTTTTGGTGGAAAGGCCACTGACAAGACTACATAGCTCTGTTCTATTGTTTCTCAGTTAGGAACAAAATACTTGGTTACTGTCAGATCTCCCCTGAGGTGCTCATTACCAGGTAAAGGCAAGAATGAAAATAATCTGCAGTTATTCTAGAAAAATAAAGATTGTGTTCTTGATTACAAAACATTAGAACTATTTTGAAAAGACCCCAAGCTAATCCTAAAATAAACCCCACAATCTTGGATAATGTTTCTGTGGGTGATCATATGAATCTCCTATAAGCTATGTCCCCTCATCTTTTTAAGTGTAAGTAACCCTTAGTGAGTTAATTTAAATTCTATATCTTTGTATATAATTAATACATTTTTCATTATCTCTTATGCCTTCTGTTGCCCACATATGTACAAATGAAGCAGCATTTGACCTGGAGAGTCTTCTAACATTTAATCTGCTTTTATTAAAGCTGCACCCTCTTGGGGCTTTCATTTTTCTGGACCAAGGTGCAAATGGAATATCTCCTGGTTTCCCTCATGTTTCTTATCACACCTTTTATTGCCATCTGTCTCTCTCTCCCTCTCTCCCTCTTATTTTAGGAACTTCATTTTAGTTTTTAATCCAAGACTGATCGTCATAATTCTCCTTTTCTCTCTTCTCTTCCAGTTACTGGATTACAGGAAGGAAGGAAGGTGGTAAGGAAGGAAATAAATCAAATCAATCTCTGGACTTTACATTCCTGTGACTGTTTTTACTGATCATGCTTTTTTTCTAGATCCATATTGCTTAATGCCATAATATTTTCAAGACTCTAAAAGAAGGAATCAATACCCTATTCTTTAGAAGTATTCATTTTATAGGATATGTTTCCATATCACAAATGTGCAAATTCTGCATTTCTGTGTACTTCTAATGACTAACTCTATAACTGTAGAACTTGGAAATGTCTTTTAAAAATTGGGCAAGACTTGAAAATAATCTTTGTTAAATGGGTTCAGAGCCCAGATACATCTTGACTATATATAAGAGTGATAGGGCAAGTTATATAACACCCTGAAAATTTTTTGCTTTTCTACTCCCCATGAAATTTCTTCTGCAGCTCAGATTTACTCAACATACAGAGAATTACAGCATTCTCTGCTGGTGATTGCTGAGAACATTTAGGCATATCCAGAGAAACCACATTTAATTTATTCATAACAAAGATGGCACTGCTACTGCTTTGTGTGCTTTTTCTAGAATTCCTAACCTTATTTGCACTTTTGGAGATCTATGTAAAATGGTGGTTTTGGTTGAGTAGTTCTTTCCCATTCCCACTAGCTTTTCCCCTTCTCTTTTAGGGTCTCTAAAAAAAATCAACTTTCTAACAATAAAATCACTGCACTGGTTTGTAGGACATAAGTTTTCCATGCATAACACTACTTTTTAGTGTGTTGCTATTGCAGTATTGTTTAGTTTGGATTTATGGCTGTTTCTTCACAGAAGACTTCAAAAGGTCAGCTTTGTCCCAGTAAGAAACAGGGAAACTTCTGAAATCTCAATCTGGAAAAACTTTACTACTCATTTCTATGTTTACATAAAGTTTCTTCCACTTTTTAAGGTTTTTGAGTCAACCACTCTGAGATCAAAAGCTCAAATAACTCACTGACACAGCTTCCCCTTCTGCTTAACCTACCGGATGTGAACCTGAAACCAGTGCATGAAGACCCAAGTTAAGCTCTAGACCCTAAATTAATATTAGAAACCAAAAATGTCTGTTAAAAAATGTGCATTGTCCACTTGTCACCTTGACTTCCTCAGAGGTAAGATGATTAATCACATTAAGACCAGGAGCCCACCAAACCATAACGAAAAGTCCGAAATCATTATAATGACTGAAAAAATTATACTTGAACAGCTAAAATGAGAAATGAGAAGATAAAAATGCACACATGGCAAATCATTTGGTATGACAATATATGTGTAACAGAATCATGTTTATATGTAGATTACAAAGGTACAGAAAGAAATAAATTACCTCTGTTTTCTGTATATATGTAATACCAAGAGTAAAATTCAAAGAAACACTTAAAAGGACATTTTTCTTTAGGTTGGGATCTTTACTTATTTTAAAGAAGTCCAGCAGTGAATTTTTAAAATAAACAGGCATCTGTATGTGGGAACCTGTGCTTCAGCTTAATCCAGGTATGATTATCATTGTAACATTTTGTCATCATCTGAATATCTGAATAAGGGGAAAGGATATTGGCTACTTGATGCATTTCCTCTAATTTTTTGCCCTTGGAAGTCCCTGACTCCTCAATTTCTGCTTAGGCTAACTAAAGCTAATATATCAAAGATGCTTATAATAGTGACTCATAGAGCAAACTGCTGCTCATATTCATTACTTATTCTACCTCTAATAGCTATCTTCTGTTATAGTAAGTACTATACCTAGGCATATGGAGACTGCTGACCAAGAAAAACAAATATAGTCACCATACAAAATGCATATCTGGACTGCTGAGGTATGAATTCACTGCAGAATTAATTTTCCCATATTTCAGTGAAGAAAATAAGTCCTTTCATTTGGGGGTGAAGAAGGGAGGGTCAGATGAAAATTGGCAGTAGAGAAGTGGAACCTGTCTAGGTCGTATATAAGTATTTCATATTTGTACTAAAAAACATGAAGAAGAGTGAATACCTTCACTCACTGTTCTTTACTGGTAAAACTTGCTTTCAACAGTTTCAGCCCCTTGAGACCAGTGAGGAATCCTACTGCAAGGAAGATTTACCCTCAGTGAAAGAGGCTCATATCAGGGAACACAAACAAACTGAGCACATGAGTCCACAGCACCTAATAGGATGTACTCAGGTACAGCTGAGGAAGCTGGCCACTGTCATTGCAAGATTATACTCAATTATCTTTGAAAGATCAGAAGAACTGCAGACTGGTCAGCATCAGCTGAGACTGGCTCAGCTGGTCAGAGCATGGTGCTGATAACACACCAAGGTTGTGGGGTTCAATCCCTGTGTGAGCCATTCACTTCAGAGTTGGACTTGATCCTTGTGGGTCCCTTCCATCTCAGAATATTCTCTCTGAGATCTTAGTCCCTGGGAAAGTTAGAGTGGAAATCTTCCTGGAAGCCAGTTCCAAACCTATAAAAGTCATAAAGGAAATTGGGATTATTCAGTATGAATTAATTAATTTACATGCTTAACCAATGCAACAGCTGTCTATTATATAGTGAGCTCCTCTGTAGGCAAGGGCTGACATGTAGCTGACACATTTTCTCTTGATTTTTTCAAGGCTTTCCGCATTGTCTCCCATAATATTTTTACAAACAAAACACAAAGTACAGACTAGAAAAACGGACAGAGGTGGACTCAATCAGACAAGAAAAACAAAGCCGGATATCAAAGTATATAAGACAGCAAACCAGGCCTTGAAACAAAGAAACTATTACTAAACTGTCAGACTCAAAGGTTTTCACTCAAGTGAACAAAGTCCTGGAGACCACTCGCTAGAGGTGTAGCCCACAGGTTTGAAGTGCAGAAATTCTTTCTGAATGGACACAAAGTTGACCAAGAGTCACCAATATTACCTTTCATCAAATTCAACAGCCCCTGGCTTCATTAAGATAAATTTTTCCAGGAGGAGGAAGGAAATTATCATTTTTCTCCACTTAGCCCTGGTGAGACATATCTGGAGTGCTAGGCCCTGTTTTGAGCTTCCCAGAGAAAGAAAGACGTGGTGTGAGTCTAGCAAAGAGTCACAAAAATTTAGATACTGGAGCTTCTGCCACAAAACAAAACAGAGAGACAGCCAGACAGCCCTGTTCAGCCTGAAGTTGAAAAGACTCAGGGGACTCACATATCAGTGTGTAAAAATACCTGACCAGAGGAGGAAAAGAGGACAGAGCCAGATTATTAGTGATGTCCAGTGCCAAGAAAAGAGGAAATAGCCACTTAGAAAATAAAGCTACTTCCCTTTAAACATAAAAAAAATGTATTCTGTAAATCAGATTAGAATATGTTTACTGAAAATGAGGTCATATACAGGTTTTCCAGAGAGGTTTTGAAGTCTACATCCTTAGAGATATTAAAACCTCAACTAAACATGGTCCTGATAAACATTTAAGAAGGGAATTGGCCTAGACAATCTTCAGAGCTTCCTTCCTGTTGCAGCTGTTCTGTGATACAGCAATATCAATCTTAATAAAAAGAAGACTTGACACTTGTTCGGTCTTGTATGGACACATACATAAGGCTTTGATGCCAGCCAGAAAACCAGTTAAAATCTAAATTTTATTCACTCCTAATTTTAAAGAGTATGCTATCTCAGGAGATGTTTAGCATGCAGTACAAGTATTACTAATAATAGATACAAATATATTTGTAATTTCTGGGATCAGATTAGCAAAATTGTGCAGGAATTCCACAGACTAAAAAGCAGCAGTCTGTGATGTTTTTTCTCCTTCCTAATTTAGTGTTAGATACTGCCTTAGAACTTTATCACACATTAAGAGACCTTTATCTTCTCGTTCTTTAAGCCAACAATACCAGCTTTCAGAACTGTTGAAGCTGAGACTATCTCTATAGTGTCCTTCACCTTTCTAGGATTCAGTAAGCCTTACTTAACAAACTTCCACTGCATAGAAAGGCTTTTACCACTCATTTATGTACCATGCATATTCCTCCCTGCCTTTTTTTTTCTTGCTTTCCCTGAATGATTATATTTCTTTTATATATAAAGCACAATATATAATTCAGTCTATTTCCCCTTTCCTTTCCTTCACACACACACACAAAGTCTTCCTTCCTTTTTGTGAGTTTGAAAGCCAAAAGTAATGTATTCATCTGAACAGCTGGGTAACTTTTATGCTACATGCAAATCAGTTTAAAAAGTAACAAACCTCAGGAAAATGAGACAAAACCCTACAATAGCTCAAATTGCAGTTCCGATACAAATCTCTCACTGTTCAGAAAATTGTGTTCATTGTCTTTTATTTTTAGAAAATTCATTACAAGAACTTAAAAAGGAGATGTATTCTTCTACATTGTAGCATATTCAGGAATTCCATTTTTATCTTGTAATTCTATTCATTTGGGAACATGCAGTGAACCAGCAGGACAAGGCTCATTTCAGAAACACGGCAAAGTAGGACAGTGTACTACCAATGACAAAGACAAAAATAAAAATAAATAAATTTAAAGCATACTTCCAATTTTCTATTGACTTGTATTCTTTTTTTCTAATACTGTAAAAGATATAATTTTTAAATGAGCTCTGGCTAACAAAAAAAAAAAAAAAAGATCACAAAAAAACTGCATTTTAATGTGCAAAGTTTGCTTATTATGGGGAAATACACATGAAGTATGGATTTTCTCCTTGCTGGAAAACAAACAATAGGAAATAAATATTACACATACAGCAGTTTGGAATGACGGATTTAAATTTGTTGTCATTATGGCATTGAAAATGTTGCAATTTCCCTGAGTTAATGTCAGTGTAATTTGAATATGGGTTACAATCATGACAGGCCTAAAAACTGAGGCTAGTCTGCCAGAGAGTCATTGCTATTAAGTAAAGATTTTACTAGACCAAATTAATTGCACTCAAAAGTATTTGCATTTTCTAATACTAAGCTTTTTTTTTCTTTTTTTTTTTTTTTTTTTTTTTTTTTTTTTTTTTTTTAAGAAAAACATGTTTGCCTCCTCTTTTTTTCAGAAAGTAGCATGAGAACTCTGAAGGGGAAATCAAGATAATCTGGTCTAAGTGTTCCCAGTTCAAACATATACCCAGGAGTGCAAATTACTTTGTGAGCTTTTTCTAATCATTAACCCTTGCAAGTATGACACTGCTCATAAGTGTAGCTCTGTTGTTCTAGCTAGGCTTAAAAAAATCAGCACCTATTTTGGTCACTGCCATAGTAGTCAGTTAATAGTACTGTCAAGAATGAAGAATTTAACATCTTCAAACTTTTGAAATACAGTTAGTACTTGCTTAAAAAATGTGTGTTTTAATGTTTGGTAAAGAAATACATTTATCAATGTCATTAGGTTTCTGTAGTGAGAGATTCTGCAGGTGTATAGAAATGAAGCAACCAGGTTCTTCCATCTAATTTAACTTGTTAAAGGGATCAGCTTTAGCTGGATCAGGACTATCACCTTTCAGAAATGTGAAACCTTACCTGGTGAACAAGACAAAATAAAGGGGCAGAGAAGAACTGGGACTCTGGTAGAAACCTATTTATTTAAATTGAAATAAGTAGTCAAAAAACAAGTTAATAATTATCACTTTTAATTAGTGCTGTGTTTTATTCAGTACAAAATATGCAATAAATATTCACCGTACAGGTTTCCTCTGTGAGTTTTGCATCACAATTATAGAGCATTTGGGTTACAAAATTTAAGAACTGGACTACTATTTTTCTTTGTCAAAAGTCATAGAAGTTTCTTATTTACATTATCTTTCTGCAAAAAGTTTTTTTGCCTACATTTGTTTTTATTCATGGGCTAACTTTAATGATATTTAGTTTTAGTAGAGGGGTTAGATGTATTTTAAAGAATTACACCTGCAGTGGTAACTTTTTGGTTTTTATGGTTTTACAATCACGTATCCTGTAGTGTGAATTTCTGAATTCCTCTGTGTTCCTGAAACACTTTGTATTTGCCTGAACCACTAATTTCTTTGTAAGACTGGCAATCTGACTTTCACAGATGCCAAATGCAGGTACATGCTCTAACTCCATCAGTCTTATTCTCAAGCAGATAGGCATAACACTGATCTCATCAGCAAAGATATCAACACATCACACCAACAGGGTCATGCATTCCATGCATTTAGGAAGTTGTCATGACTTAGCACTGCTGATCTCCTACTTAAGCTTTTTAGTTAGAGGTCAAGTCCAAAACTGAGACTTGTCATAGATTCACATCCTCTGTTGGAGCAGACAGAGTTCCATAACATGAGCACAAATTCAGGCAAGCANNAAAAAAAAAAAAAGGTCAGTGTCAGAAGTTTCAATTTTCAGGACTTACACTAAGTTTAGGGATACCTTAAATTATAGAAGGCTGGTTTATGGAAATCCTATTTAACCATCTTACTATCTTAAATATTTTTGTAGTTGTGTTTGTTTTTCCTTGTGATTTCTTAGATGAGCTCTCAACTGGACTCACTTCATCCATGTTCAGCATTAAAATAAACCAAATTAAGGACCGATATCCCACCCAGATTTCTCCCTCTTTCACCTTCTTCAGGAGACATAGAAAAGACATGATATTTCTAGACAGTGTTTCAAATCTGTTATTCAAGGTATTAGTTTGTTACCTAAAATTAGGCTGGGGAAGATCAGACCCCATTGATTAAGCAGCAAGAGAATTGGTCCTTTAAAAATAAGATGCTGGTGAGTGACGAACTACATGCTTATACATTATATATTAACAACTGTAATAAGTCAGAAGTAGAAATATGATTCAGTTCAACAGGACATTTTGGGTTAGAAAATAATAATATTTTGGCAAGAATCCACTTAAAGTCAATGTCATTAAGTCCACTGTAATTATTGCAGTGGTGTTTCCCAAGCTGATGTCTAAGGAGTTTTAAAGTAGTAGTGCATGCTCAGTCACAGGGCAATGTATCTCACTATGTTGAAAAATAAATATTCAAAATTCAAGGTATTCATTCTTCATGAAGAGATATTTAGAGAGCACAAGGCATAGCACCATTCTTATATATATTTGCATGAGACCAATTGTCCTTTGAAAAATTCAAGTTTCTCCCCAAGGAAGGAAAAATTTACCAAAAAGATCATCAGACAACTAGCTTAGTTTCAGCTTTGGATGCCCATACAAAGCATTCAACAATAGCTGTTTCTTACCCTATGAGCTTATAACCTCAAGGGGAGTTTAAAAGCATTTAGCAGTAAGATTTGGGTTCCTGATTCCCACAGGTTTATAGCTTCTATTCATCATTGTACTTTGTGAATACCTTCTAGTAATCATGAAATTAATAACATTGGTCATGTGCAGAATAATCTTTCCAAGATCCTAAATTTTTGCTTTTAAATATTAATACAATTTCACCTTTTGCATTTGTTTAGTAAATCTCAGGAGTAATGATGTTAATCAGTAAGTAGATTTTTTATTTAATTAAAAGTTGATGCATTAATGTTGGTGGTCCTTTTTTCACATGAGAATAAGAAGACATAGTATACACAGAAATAAAATTTGAAATATAACTAATAATGTCTTTATCACTTTATGAGGTGATGCACACAAGATACGGGTCTTAGACTGTTTATATTTTTACCAATGGGTTGCATAGAAAATTAAGGCAATCAGAGAATCATGGAATGGTTTGGGTTGGAGGGGACGAAGATCATCTAGTTCCAAATCCCCTGTCATGGGCAGGGACATTTTTTATTTAAGCCAGGTTGCTCAAACTCCCATACAACCTGGTCTTGAGCTATTCCAGGGATGGAGCATCCAGAACTACTCTGGCAATCTGTTCCAGTGCCTTAATACCCTCACAGTAATCCAGTAAACTAATACCAGAAGGATTTTTTTCTTTCTTTTTTAATGTTTTATTCTTTTTATTTTAATTTGTTTTTCCTTAAGTCACCATGAAAAAAATCAAAACAATACATTAGGTTTATATTCCCCATTTCTGTACTTGCAATTCAAAGATATATTATACAGAATAGATATTTAATTCATTTATTAAAACTAACTCTGACACCTGCCCTTTATTTTGAAGCAGATTCTAGCTAATTTTGCTGTTGAGATGTATTTTGTTTACATGTATTTTTAAGTGGCTGTCATATTTCACTAGTTGTCCTAGTGAGAAGAGGGGAGGAAAAGTGTAGCCAAGTTCCTGCTGAAAACTGCTGAGTAGAATGTGTGTTGGATTTGGATGGCAGGGTTTTGCCAGTGAGGGACTACAATAGTGGCTTCTGTGAGAAGCCTGTGTCCAATGAAACCATTGACAGCTGGCTTCCAGACAGATCTGCCATTAGCCAAGGATGAGCCCATCAGTGATGGTGGCAACACCTTCCCTTTTAAGGGGAAAAAAAAAAAAAAAGCCGCTGCAGGAGCAAGAGAGAGAGGACTGAGAGTATGTGAGAAGAACAGCCCTGTGGACACCAAGGTCAGTGGAGGAGATGAAGCAGGTGCCTGCAGCCTGTGGGGCAGCCCTTGGTAAGACTGGCTGTCTTCCTGCAGCTCATGGAGGTCCATGGTAGATAAGAGATCCACCTGCAGCCAGTGACGGAAAGCCCCCATGGAGCAGGTGGATGACAAAAGGTGACTGTGGCTCTTTTGGAAGGCTCCTGGGCAGGACATGAAGCTCCACAGAGAGAGGAACCCACTGGAGCAAGTTCACTGGCAGTACTTGTGACCCTGCAGGGGACCCACACGAGAGCTGTCTGCTCCTGAGGGACTGCATTCCATGGAAGAGACCTATGCGGAGGCAGTTTTTGAAGAACTGTGTGAAGGATTCATGTTGGAAATTCATGGAAGACTGTGTCCTGTGGAAGGGAGCTCACACTGGAGCAGGGGAAGAATGGGAGGAGTCATCCCATTAAGGAGGAAGAAGTAACAGAGAAAACACATGATGAACTGATCACAGCACCCCTTCTCCATCTCCTTGTCCCACTGGGGGGTGGGGTGATGAGGGAGAGAAAATATGAAATAAAGGTAAGCCTGGGAAGAAGGGACGGGCCAAGGGAAGGTGTTTTAAGATTAAATTTTATTTATCTTTATCCTACTCTGACTTGCTTGGTGAAAAATTAAGCTAATTTCCCTGAGACAAGTCTGTTTTACCCATAATTAGTGAGCAATCTCTTCTTGTCCTTATCATGACCCATAAGCCTTTCATTGTATTTTCTCTTCTCTGCCCTCAGCTGAGGAAGGGAGTGGTAGAGTGGCTCTGGTGGGCACCTGGTGTCCAACTGAGCAACCCTATTGCTGAAGAACACAATCCTATTAGTTGAGATGAAATTTGAAGGTCTGTATATTGGGAAGAGTCTGGAGGCCATGATAAGAAAATAAAGTCGTCTTTATGATGGATAAAACATCAAGACTGCCATTTATTTGGGGTAAAAATCACTCCTTGGGAATATCTGTTCCTGAGTAACAGTCTTCTGACTCAACTAATTTTTTTTTTTTTAACTGCATTTGGTTATCAAAGGAATTTTTTTTAAATCAGATTCATTGAGTCTTGAGAGCTTTTGACCAATACTTAGTTTTGTTTTCCTTTGAACATAAAATACACCAGGTGCAAGCAACAATCTGCTTTATAGCAACAAAATCAACAAAAACCCTCCTGGATTTTCTGGTTCCAGATTAATCTTGGGATTTGGAAACAAATAATTTAAAATTTTTCCATCAAAATGAATACCCATAAAATATAAGCAAAATAGTGAAACCTCCACCAAACTATGGACTATTGACCATATATCAGAAGCTCCACTAAAAGCTGAAAATCAAGTGGCTTGTCAATAAATATTAGCAATATACTGGTGGGAGTGATATTGAATTAATATAATGATTAATATGCAATTTGATTTAACAGATAGGGGCACATATCGATGATTGTGCAGGATAAGTAAAAGTGATAAATTGATTTTAATCAATAATTCAAGAGTTTCATAAGGATTCAGGAAACTGAAAGGGTTTTTGGCTATCTGCTGGGTTCTGGCATACTAATAAACAAATATAGGATTTTTCTGTTTCAAATATGAAGAGAAAAAAATTCATATGAATACTGGCATTGAATCCTGTTGATTCTTTTGACACTAGAGCATTTAGAGTTAAGCCAACCTCCCTGCTGCTTTGCAATGCAAACTGAATGAGAAAATTAAGGGTAAATTACCACCAGCATGCACGATATTGTGGGCAGTCTCAAAATCTGCTCCTAGTTGCAAGATAAAAGTGTTTTACTTTCAGCAGATGTAACAGAAGGCCATTATAAACACTTGCCTAATGAACCGTGTCCAGCTCCATGAACCATATCCAATTGTGCAAGTTTTGAAAATACTGTGCAGGACAGTCCGCCACAAAGATATGCAGAAGATGGGATTTTTCTCCTAATATTACTTTCTATCTCTGGAATCCTCACCAGCTGAAGAGTTCAATTACTCTGGCAGACTGTGTAAAGACTACCAGCTCTGAGTGTGGGGATACACTGTGAACACATGCACTGCTGTACTTGTGGAGGTCACTCTCTGAAATGCTGCTTTCTAGCTTCCCACTACTCTCCAGAGAATGGCACCTTCAGTTTAGCAAAACCACATGAGGATGCGGGACCTACTGGCTGACCCCTTTTCACTATTTGCTGAGCATTTTTCCTGCAATACTATGGAATCACCTCCTTGCAGTATTCTGTTTCTACAGTAGGCACTTGTTAGAACTTCTCTACACAACAGATGAAATTGTTTTGAAACATGTAGCTGTGCTTTCACGAGAAGCCTTTACACAGGCAGCACATGCAAGACTGTATGGCATGGACTGTGCCACTCTCTGAGTCTGTTTTGGACATTTTTGTGTTTTTACCTCAGTGGGGGTGGCTGTTAATCAGTTTTTCTTCCCTAAGAAATATGATCAAAGTTCAGAGTTAATTTCTGCAAGCAGTTGAATGGGCAAAAGCAGTCGTTCTGAAAGGGGCCCACATTTGCTCTCCTTGTACCAATTTCAGGTTCACTGCACAGTGACAGGCTCAAATCTGCATGAGAATGCAGCCTTGGCAGCTTGCCTCAGCCCATCAGGGCTACCTTGCCCTGGCATCTCCTCGGCTCTGCAACCAGGACATTTTTTTGGACTGGAAAATCTCTCCCTCCTGCTGAGTAGCTACTTCACAACAGCGCACAAATATAATTTCAATCTGCAAATGTCATCCTGTGCTACTGAGCTCGCTGAAGGTTTGCAATCTGCAAGAAGTGCATCTGTCTGCCCGTAGCAACTGCTTGAGGGCTGCCAGTTTGGATATAAGTCAACCTACAAATGGGACTCTGTTACAAAACTTCACATTTTGCCACCACTGAGCCATAGTCAGAAAATGCTGACTGCTGAAGGTGGAGCTGTGCAATGCATCTCCTTCTCATCTTTGTTGTTAAAACTTTGGTTTTGGTCCAGTGATTGTTCATTTCTGCAGTGAAGTTGGAGGCCCTATAAGTGCAGCCTCTTGAATTCCCGACAACTTGAGCATAAAGAATCTGACAATTTCATCGCAGTTTGATTTCAAGATAATGCTGCCATTTTCTAGAGACTTGTTGTATCATAGGTTTCATTTGAATAAAACTGAGCATTATTTTCTCTATTTAATTATGGTTCAATGTTAGTTTCACACTAAGCCTCTGATTTGCAGTTCAGAAACGCACCATTATTTAGCCCTGAAAAAAAGAAAGCAGAAAACCACAAGGCTTATGCATCCTACAGCATATATTTTTGCAACAACAAAAAGTCTTTATGAGTTTTAAAGACAGATAAATGTTTCTGGTGGGATGAGGGCATTTTTTTGTTTGTTTGTTTTGGTCTATTTTCCTGCTTATAAGTGTTACCAAAGTTTTGAGAAATTGTGGTAAATTATCCAGAATAAGCATATTTTAAAAATACTCTGGTGGGGTTTGAAGGATTAGAAAGATAACAAGGTGTGATTCTTCATCCATCATTAGGTGGTGACAATAAGAAGTGGAAAGGAGGGAAACTGATGGAGCTGTTTAAAGTTCAGGTTTCTTTGAGAGTTGCTCTTTTAGGTCACACAAATCCGTAATCTGCTATTGTATATATATGTGTATATATATATGTCTATGTATTTATGCATGACTATGTGTATATCTCGATGATCCTTCTGGGTCTCTTCCAGTTCAAGATATTCTGTGATTCTATGACATGTATGTACTTATATAGATCTCTGTCAATGCAGAATATTTAGTATTTTTTTTTCTTTCATCATCAAATATGGAAGATTAACAAGAATGTATAATGCATTCTGTTATGATCCATGTTCATATGCATAAAATGCATAGCTCTTTCCTTGGATGTTTCCCTGATGAATGAAACTGTTTTTGTCTTTAAAAAAAAAAAAAAAAAA
>VWZN01018885.1:18496-48873 GCA_013396955.1 Regulus satrapa | reverse complement strand
AAAAAAAAAAAAAAAAAAAAAACCAAACAAAATGTTAGGAGGTATTTTATTTTATTTTAAATCTCATTTAATTCAGTTTCAAAAGTATGGAAAATGCTCAAATATCAAATGACCTCAAAGAAAACTATGTGTGAGATGTATTATTGATTAAGAATCACTTGCAGAAATAATAGGCTTACATTTTGTAGAGTAATAAAATGCCTCCCTCTTGGAAGATGAAGACTGAGCAGAACATAGAGGGTGAAATTAACATGAAAATTCTTGTCCAGTCTGACCTTTCTGTAGTAAAAAAAAATTATATTGCATGTTGTAGTAAGTGCTTTCTTTTCCCTATTTGCATTCAGAATTGAGAACATAGAATTGACTTTTTGCTAATTCTCAGGACACTTTTTTTTTAAAAAAATGACATGCCTAATTATTTTCATGGGAAAGATGGTTTCAGAGAATGTACAAAGTGATGAATATTTAGTAAATCATAGCTTTATAATATCTTGGGTGCCATCCAGATATTTTTTAATGTTAACATCTTAAATTAAACAGTGCTCTATTAAATTTAAGTCTGTGCCAGAACTTTTGACTTAAATGTCCTTCACATTTGGAGCTTCAGGAGACTGAGTTTAATTTTCATACCCAAATGTGATATGAAACAATTAATCTGTCTATGCAGAACTCTTTATTTCTGTTTGATACTGGAAATACTCCATGAGTGTCAATGTTAAGACTGTAAAATATATTTTGTATCTGGGACGCATCTCTGTCATCTTTTTACCTCTTTTTTTTTTTTTGGAATATTTTCCATACTGCAGTTGCAAAGGAGGGTGATCCAAGGTGACATTAGAGGATTGTTAAATAACGATGATTTTCTTTTCAGGTGGAAGCCTCTTTGGACAAAATGTTGACTTCTGTTCAGGACAAAGCAGTTTGTCAAGTCATAACTCCAGGGAGTTGGTAACTAAGCAACAGATCAACTGTTGGAAAACTTTGATCTCCTAATGATGCTCATTTGGGAACCTTCTGACAGGGAATTCTCAGAGGGCTGGTGAGTTATAACAAAGAATCTAGCATCAGAAATCTTAAAATAAAATCTGGCAGGGAAGACAAGAGCAACAGAGGCTTTTTGAGGGGTTTTGGGTTTGTTTTTTTTTTATTTCTTCCTTTTGGTTTTATGCATTTTTATTTGCTTGATTCATGTTCTTGTTTGATTTGAGTTTATTATATTTTAAAAGTGACATTTTTAGCTATAAGACCAGATAAGGAAGGAACAAACTAGTTGCACACATTGTAGATTCCATTTTTCATAAGAAGTCCATGAGTAGGAGCATGAATTCCTTAGGGAACCTGACCTGTGGCCTATTATTATAATTCTTGGAGACTTGGTATAGAATTGTAGGGTAAATATATATATATAATATTTCCTATAGTTTGAGAGATTAAACTACATCCTTGCATATTTGTTTTTCCATCAAGAATGCCCAAACTAATTTTTTATTACCTATTTGATTTATTATATGTTTAGAAGATATTATTCGATATTCTTTTTTTCTTAAATATAACTCATGCTGTTCATTGCTTGACAGCAAGCAGTGAACAAAGCCTTTGCGTAAGAGTTAAAATTATCTCAGACTTTTATAGAATTTTCTCCTAGGGATGACACATACCTAAAAAAAAGAATGAGAAATAAAACCATAAAAACCACAGAACATTAAAAAAAATTGAAAGAGGAAAATATAGTAGATGGGAATGGATTGACCTAGCAAAAATATATTCTCAAGACAAAGTTTTAAAAGCATCTGAAATATTTTAAGTTTCCATATAGAACAGAGAGATGAAAACTCTGTTCTGTGAATGTTGAAAATTTCAAGTGATAACATTTGTCCCCAAATATTTTTATATTATTTTTCAGAAATGTCAGTGACCTAATGAAAACACTGCCTCTGGAAGAATTTCTTCTTACCTGTATCCTTAGACCTCCACAGCTGCAATAGTTGTACTATATCAATCATGTGAATTGAAGATATGTTGATAATTTGAATATGTTATGAAGAATATGAAAGCTAGAGAGAGAAAATTTGGAAATACAGGACTAAAGGACACTTTATGGCTGCAAAAATACTTTCTTTCTATTACCTAAATAGCCTTGAATAAGGAGAGTTCTTAGTCATGTTCACTGAAGACTTTAGAAAACATGTTTAAAAATACATGAGAGGCATGCATAATAAGGAGAGTTAGAGATATGACTCTATGTAAGGTAATTCAAATAGCCAATCTTTAAAACTGTAAATTATATAGCATGACCTCTAGCTTACACAGGAAAGATTGTGGAACCATATATGAAATAGCTCATGAGATTGCTTGTACATTTATAAATACAGACTAATCTTACTAAATTTGTCAATGAATAATTTGCTATGTGGATTTCTTCAGAAGCCAATGTTTATAGATATAAAAGTCTGAAAAGTCCATTAAAGTAATGAATCTCATTTTTAGTACAATATGAGGTGGAGAACTTTACCTAATACATTTTTCATTTGGGAATGGAATATTTTTACCAAGTTACAGTCTTGATTTAAAATAATAAAGGCTTCATCACATCCTGTGATAAATTATGCCAGTATTCAATTATCTTGCAGGTGGAAAAATGCAACTCTTTCCACTCAGACTGATTGCATACAGTATGAAGATCTGATATTATTGTGCCCTTTTATTTCAAATGAGAACTGTCTCTGACCTTAGTGCTCCTTTTGAAGTAAATTTTCTGGGGGGGCAAATAGAATCGGTTGATTTTTTAAAAAAATTTTACACTTTAAGTCATGTTTTCATTTCTATATCTTTGTCAAGTTTTGTTGATTTTTATGTCATATTTGTTCATAATTTCTGTGTTTTGTTCTAGTTTCTCTGTTCTGAAATTAATTTTGAAGCTGACAACAACCACTTGAATGTTTCTAATAATAGTCTCACTAATTTAATTTACAGAAGTAAATGAAAGAATTTCATTATCTAAGTATGGAAAGTTGCATTTGCTTTGTAGCAAAGCCTTTGGTTTGAAAGTATCTTGCTTATAGGCAATGAAAATCCTTTAAAGTAGGGTTTCCTTTTCTGTTTCAGATATATACCAATGTCTGCAAAAGAATCTATTGTTCAAAAAGCCTAAGGAATTCAGTTCAGCCTATCAAAATGATCCAAATTTATCACTACTTATCAGTCTTTTCTCCTGTCATATATGTTGAGTAACAATGCAGCCTATTATTCATCACTAGAGAGTAATGTGCAATTTGACAAGAGAAGGATAGCTGAAAAGTCGCTTTCAGGAAGTGGTATTTCCAAAACCTTTGCACTGATCTCTTGGAATTAAATATCTTTGGTAGATGATCAGATGAGCAGGTAATCAGAAAGGATAGATTAAATAGAGAAAGATGGATTGTATTTCTTCTTAAAAGTGTACAATGTAAGAAGGTCATATGGGATTGTTCTCTTTGCTCCTGAAGGAACAGAGGAATCATGTAGGAAGCAAAGAACACAGTGAGCCTAGGCTCTCGTGCATTATGTATTAATAAATGTCTCTGGGAAAAACAGAATAATTGCCAGTGAACAAAGGCTGCTCATCTCTATATGACTGAGTTGCTTTAGGAAATGTTTCTGTGTCTCAGCTCAGCCTCAGACAGATCTAGTTAGTGCAGTGTAACCTTGCTAATTTATTAGCTTTTCTGTTTAGAGTTGACTAAATTGTAAAATACAGTAAAACATCCTAATGTCAGATGTGGCATTCTGCTCTTATATTGATGGAATAATGTATGTTGAACAACAGGAGAGAATCCTGTTCCAAAAAATACAAGGGAGCAAGAAAGAAGAGAAGGAGATGAGAAGTATCCAATATATGCTATCCTACAATCTCAAAAACTCAGCCAGGAAATCATTCCTGAATCTGTTGAGACTCTTAAATTCTACAAACTGTATATGAGAGACATGTTCATGGAAAATAAGGGCCAAAAACCTGGAGTTCCACAAGGGAAATAGTTGTAAAAGATTCCTTTCTCTGTAAGTTTTAAAGATGGAATCTCTTTGTGTGTATAAATTCCAAACAGATACGTTGATTCTCCTTGTTGATATTACTGCTGTGAGATGCTTATCTCTGACACAGCCCCACTTACCAGGGGAGGACACCAGGAGGAGACATTTAGGTGACTGAATATTAATAGAGCCATGTCTGAACCCCAAATTGCTGCAGAGGGTTTCCTCTTCATATCTCCAATGTATCAATACCATCAGGGTAGGCTCAATGGCGCATACCACACCAGGCCACTAGTGGGATCAGCAAAGGCAGAAGACCCAGGACAAAAAGCAGTTCTGCAAAGACACATTAATCCTCCCAGCAAGGCAGACAAGTGCATCTATGACTTTCCAGCTGTGACACAGGAGGAATGTCCGAGTGTCTGTTGTACAGCTGTTTCCCTCTTTCATTGTGAGTAACACAGCTAAAATTTCTATAGATGTCTAGCAAAAGGGCCTGTGGGATTTTTAATGGTTTATTTTCCAATAGCTCTCCAGCTGTGACAGTGACTAACTGAATCTTGCAGGGGTACAGAATATGCTTGAAATACGTTTGACTTCTACCTTAGAAAATATACTAAATTTCTTTATGAATTCAGAGTTCCACAACTGAGCCATATTCTCTGCTTAATTTTGGTTACAGAAGATGCCCTTGCTTTCCTGTTGAATTTGTGCTAGATACAACTTACATCTTCAGTGGCACTCTGCTTTTTCATTGTTCTCTGTTTGTTTTACTCTCATATTTGCTTGTTTTGCTGAAGAGCTGCTGTGCATTTCTGTTTTATGCTGTAATTCTTCCTTACTTTATTGCTAACCCCAGCAGTACATGCAAAGGACTACTGCACAATGAATAATTAATCTGACAAATTTAGCCTCTTCAGAAAGATTTCCATTAATGCCTTTGTTTCATAGAAGTATTTTTGGAACATAGCTGAATTTTACTCTGTATTAATCATGTACCTATATGAAAATTTTCTATTTGTAATCAGGACGTGTGGGTTACTTGTGAGAGCCTAAGTTACATGTTAATGCTTCAATTCTGCATTTGGCTGTACACACAAAACCTGGCATGCAACTGCTTGTATGTACATATGTAGAGCCAAATTTCTGTGCTGGCAAAATTCCATGGTTGCACCACCAGAGAATTAGGCACTTTACATTCAGTTTCTGCGACTCTTTGAAAAGAGTTTAACATTTACTCTCCACTAATGTTTTTGCCAGATCAGCAGGAGTGGAAAGAGATACAACCAGAGCCAAAGACATTTGTCTAAAAATATGGTTAAGTAGTCATGGACAATTGCTTGAAATAATAACCCTGAGTACCATTTGTCATCACTGATCATTAGTAGTTTTATTAATAGCATTGTTACTGTTTCTTGTGTCCAGGATTTATTATGTAGTGAAGAGTTTTAACATTTATTGAAACACTAATGTGTAAAATGGTGTTTGAACCAGTACTTTTCACTTTTCTTGTCATTCTGTTAATGACTGGCTGTGGATATGTACTTCAGTTCAACAATAACTACTAAAGCTTTCAGCTGTAACTGATTTTCTTTTAATAACAACACATACCATGTTACATTATCTTTTTTATATTCAGCAGTCCTTTCAAATACTGATTACTCCATAAAAAACAATCTTACCAGATGAATCAATCATTGTCCCTACCTTTTAGACAGGAATATAAATGAATCTTCAGTCTAAGCTTTTAATTTTGGCTGCCTCACATTGTGGATTTTTTCATAAAACCTGGAAGACTTTATGGGGTGCAAACCATTTGTTTATCCCCAAATGGAATCTCTCCATATGTACAATGTCCTCTGTGTTCTGTGGCTCTGAAGTGATGAATGTGAGTCAGTTCAAAAAGGATTACTTGAGGCACTTTCCCTTAGGATCAATGAAAGGCAACAAAACTTAGATGTTTACAAATCCCACTTCTGGTCTGAGTTTTTTATTTTAATATACCTGCCTCATAAAGCTATCTGTCTATTTTATGTATTGATTGTTCTGTTGAGTATACAACAAATGACATAATGCATGTATGTATCAAAGGAATTTCAAGCATTGTACAGTATGGCATTTGCAAATTACACATGACAGGGCAGAAGGCTATTCTGCTTGTCCATTACATTGCTCTGCTTAAATACACATCTTCTTATAAATTCAGTGAATATTTATACTCAAATATTTTGACAATGGAAAATAACATAAATGTTAATATGTACAGAACAGAATAAAAATTGGCTAAGATTTAAAGAACTGACTAGTGGTCTCACACATGTAGTTGGAGAATCTTGGTTCTCACTGTGTGAAAGTTTAACATTTCCTAAAGAACTCCAAAGTTCCTTAACAGAATCCACAGAATAAAACCAGTTATCTTAATCATGACTGTCAGTAATTTTAGAAATATATGGCATTGAGCTACAGTATTTATTTACTGTACCTGTCTACCTAACTGGGATCCATGGATCCCATCCCATCCACTGTAGTTTGTCTGGCTACTCTAACACAGGCAGAGTAAGACATTTCAATATAATTCTTTGTTTATTTTATGTAAACAATTTTATTAATAATATTGATTAATATAAACGATAAATACTTCTCTTTTTTTCCCACTTTTGTAGCAATAATCTCATAATGGGTATTCACTGTAGGCAATGTAACAGAATATAAAGATTATATTAGAATATAATATATTAGGGGAGACATGCAAAAGTGAGGAAATTGGCTAACATCATAGAAGTTTACCTCAAGGGAAGTGCAGAGACAGCTGATCTTCGCTAACGATGAACCTGGAAACAGCAGGAGCACATTTTTTTGATAGATGCACTCATTAGAATTACATGCCAAAAAGTCAGAACTATCCTGTCTTGTGGACAAAGTATCCTGTCATGGCTGTCCCATGCCATGTGCACTCTTCCTGATTCTGGCTCAAATCTGTGGAAGGGAACAGTGCAACTCTTCCCTTGCAGTACAACTTCAGCACAATGATCCATTTTACTGAGCTGACATACCCCAAAACATGACATCTCCATGGTAGTAACCATTGCTTGTTTCCTCTCACGGGCTTCCATAGGAATTCTGTCTGAGGTTCTCTCAGTAAAATGATGATCAGGACAACTATCACTAAGGAAGCAAACAAACAAGCACAAATACAAAGAATACAGCAGTACAGTCCTCATAAGCACTGAAAGGGAAGATGAATGACAGGAATCAGCCAGCTTGGGATGGCACATAAATAAGGGTTACCACACCTTTTGAACTGACAGGGTGCTTGCCTCTTTGATGACTTTAAATTGAGAAATCAGTAGAAAAATCCTGACCATGATACTCTACTGATAAAAGTGTATCAATATTTTATATCTTACTCTCCTCTTCAGTTTTCTCTGTTCTTATATCTGATGCATCCTCCTAATGTTTAAATGTTGTTTGTTTTTATTGTGGGTTTTTTTTTTTTTTGGGGTTGTTTTGTAGTTTTGTAGTTACAGTAAAAACTATTCATATCTCTAGTTCAGAATTATATTTGGTAGCATCATTATATGTTTATGATAAGTGATGTCTCATCCCTTTGGTCAGCCTTTCTTTTCAAACCCAGAGTTCAGTATAAAAGACAGAAATACTCTCCAGTTCTTATAAGTGTTGCCTATAAGTGACTAGTTACTTGTTTTGCGATGTTTTATGTTTGAAGACAAGATATCATTTGTTGTCTCACAAATAGCAGACTTTTTTAGTGAGACAGCAATATCTAGAACACAAATTTGACCCAAATTTTCCTCAAGGCACTCACTAATCTTTGAACAGATAAATGATGACCACTGATAAATGATAACCATAATATCTGATGTCATAAATGATAACAGATAAATGATGACCAATGATAATAATAAATGTTGTGGTTACATCCTTCTGTGTCTGAGGTGCAATCTCCATGTGAAGTTTCTAAGCAGTTGGGATTTCTACAGCTTCTCTTTCCTTCATGGAGTCTGAGCCCTTATGCTTTCCCCTCTCTGTTGGTGCATTAATCATGTCTTTATCTTCCTTGGCAGCCTAGGAACAGAATAATTTTGAGAGCCCTAAATGGCTGTTAGATTTTATTTTTCTCCTGAATAAAGCACTCGAAGTTTTTCACATGCATAAAAACATTTATATTATGTGGATAGAATCCTCATATTCTTAGGAGCTACAAAGCACCTGTCCCTTGGAACTTGACCCAAATTTTTACTTGCTTGGACAATAAAGGACATTAAGAAACTCTCTAGTGAAATGAGTCTTCAAACCATAATCATAAAGGAAAATCATCTGTGCTTTTTCATACACCACACAGGAAGTTAATGCTGTTTGTGAGGCTTTTATTCCAAACTAGGATTAACTACAGAATATTTGTATATACCTTCCTGGTTTTTATACATATTCATTCTCTTCTGTTGGCAGAAGACATGGGTACTAAGTGAAGTAATATGAGTAATCACAGTAATTGAACAGTTCAGTGGTCTGACAGATGAGTCTGTAGGTGGCTTGAGATGCTGCTAAGGTTTTAAAACAGCTGACTAGTTTAATGAAATTGTTTAAGCACTACAGCTTTGTGCTTTTGCAGATAAATATCAATTTATTGTGGAGGATGATGCTGATAAGATTTAAAAGTTCCAAAGAGGCAAAAAACATACAACATTTTTTCTCTAACTCCTGATGCATCTTTTAAAGGTCCAAATAGTTGGGAGCATATACTTAGCTGGTGAATTAAAAGTATGCATTTATTGGTATAAAACATTGAAATTGTTAACTGGACTAATTTAAAGACACACAAACAAATGCCTGAGGCTTCTTACCAAAGAGAAGTATCACACATTACTTAAAACTCAGCTCTAGAACTTCAGAAAAGGAAATTGTATATTGGCACTGGTTTGCTTTCCTAACTAGCAGAAGAAGGTCAGAAACATGTATTTTTAAAACTGCAACAGAATGCAATATTTAGTTACTTATTACTTTAGGTTCTGCACAGTAACATAATATATTCTTCCTGCAAATTAGCCTATTCATTTTAATTTTTGGGTTGCTAAGCTGGAATTGGTCTGTGAATTCTGTTGTACTGATTCAAATATGAAATTATAGATGCCTGTTGAAAATCCATATATAAGATATGGCATATGGCAGAGAATGGCACCATCAGCTTTTATTTTCTCTTTGTTTGGGATGATCTTCTGACAGACATTTATGCACTCTATGACTTCCCAAAAAAGGGAGGACAGAATCAAGTATTTTCTTCATCCTGCTTATTATTTTTACTACATGTAAGAAGGGGAAGAATGACACTGCAGCTTACTTTCCCCCCTCATCTGAAATTCCTTGTTTTCTATGGAAACAATGAGTTCTATTGTTGTAGTTGTAACTTGGGGGGCGGTGGTGCTACAGCATTTCTTAAAAAACAGTAGCACAAGTTTTCTGTGACTAGTTAGAAAAGTCAGTTTGATCCATGACACTTCTATATGGAAATATATTCTCTACCTATATCAGAAGTCATTTACTGACTTGATATTTAGCACCAAGTTACATGTTTTATTAAAATTTGAGTTTTTTTCCTCTACTTGGGATTATTTGAAATCTTCAAATATGTGTTTGCACTATATACAATATGTATTTGCTGTGTATGCCAGCATTTAATGATCCAAACATCAATATCCGTGTTTCATCAAATCCATAGATCTATCTATATTTTTCAGTTACATTATTCCCATAGTATATAGTTGGTTTGCAGAAGAGTAATTGGCATTGCTCAAGGATTTTTTTTTTTTTTTTCCTGGACTTTCAGATATTTGCAAAAGTTGGAGGTTAATATTAAAAGTAGTGTGGTGGTAAATTAGTACTAATTTGATAGCTTTGACTGAATGCATACAAAATAGCATATCAGTTTTCTCAATATGCTGTAAGTTAGGATAATTTAAATTTCTTAATTATTTCTCTACATTATTTCTCTCTGAAAAAAAACCCCAAAAACAAACAAACCTAAAAAGCCTCAAACAGATGGAAGGATAGTTCTAATGGAAAATATATATTTTCCAATTGTCAAAGATTTTATTCAGAATTTCTGGAAATAATTTCTGAACTATTTTTTAAAATCTCTTTTAGAAATCTTAAAAAGGAAAAAAAAAAAACAACAACAAAAAAGAAGAAATCATAGGACCTTAAAATGTGTAATAGTTCCATTTTTGAAACAACCTTACCATCTTCATTTAAAATATGAAAATATAGAATTAATTTCTATTTACTGGACAAATAGTGCAAAGATACCATCATTGTCCAACTAAAAGATTGGCAGCCATATTTCTGTAAGGATTTTGGTGTAAAAATCACGAGACACTTTGAGAAGTTAGCACATTCTAGTGTCTTTCTAGATAAAAATTTTGGTTTTATCTTCTTTATATTTTAATTTTTTTTCAATACAGCATGAATCACTAATTAAAAAATAACTTTTAAAAAATTGGCATTGCTGAGCAAATTGATTAAGAATAAAGTACAATTATAAGCAGAGAGTTATAATCAACTGATACATGACCCTGCGTTCTAACTTTTATTCAGAGAAGGTAGGAAGAATATTGAATTAATGTCAGTACAGGTGCAACCAATAGCATCATGGGAGAAGTTGTCAATAGTTGTGCTCTCAGTAAATTTGTTATTCTGCTAAACCCACAAATTTTATTAATGTGTAAGAAATTATATTTGTAACAGAAGATTAAATACATGCTTCTTCAAGAAAAATAACTTTATTCTGGAAAATTATATCTAAAAATGTGATGGTATTGTAATGGAACCAAAATGACAAATATAATCCTGATGTATATAATAATGACAGTAGGACAGAAGAGATTATATTCTTTCTGCCCTTGATAATGGCACAAATACTCCTGGATTTCTGTGTTCATGCCTTATATTGATAAAGGAAATATATTGAAATATCAGATAATATTTAGGAAAGCATCATGAAATATACACAGAAAGATGAAAAATATTTTTGTGAAAAAAGTATTTTATGAATATAAAATTATAAATAATAATTTTAGCAAAATAAAAAAAGAAGTTATCTCAGTTTATATATACCTGTAAGGAAAAATAATGTCCTAAAAAGGTCCTGGGTGCTGGAAACACAAGCTAGGTGTGTTCCATACTAAGAAGCAAGAAAAATACTTTCTGAAGTAAAAATAGTTAACCACTTAAAACACTTGTGATCGCTTGAGACAGATTATTCCCCTCACTGAAAAATATTTATATGAAGGCTGAGAGGAATATTAACTTTAAAAAAAAAAAAAAAAATAGGCTGTAGTTCAGTTTAAAAGGGAAATTTATTCATGAAATATCTTTATGAGGAAGAAATTAGAAAGTTTTAATAGATAGTTTCAACAGTCTCTTTTCCGCTCTTAAATCAATCTTGATTGTCTTCGAAGTCATTACTTTGTGCTTTTTTCTCTTTCCTTTGAAATATTATCAGTGAGTATGCGTATGAGCATATGCATGTGCATGAGACAAGAGTGCAGGTGTTGGAGCTGGCACTGTCCAGCAGTCTCTTACATATGGGAATTTTCTGTTTGAAGAGCAGCATTTTTAATCCTCAGTTTCTGAAGGAAGACCCTGAAGAATATGAAGGTGGGTCAGGGAGAAAAGATACTTCAGATTATTCAACAGTTAAACAAAACGTTTCCTCTGGAAAGCTCTTACAAGGAAATTGCAATATCAGGTGCACAGATTCAGAAGACTAAAGAAAGTTGTGGTAAATGGACAGAGGCTTCCTCAATCAGCTCTGATTTTATATCTGTACATGTATTCTAAATAATTTTATCTTAATCATACGTAAATCACAGTGCATTTATGATGAGCCACCTGGGCCTGTACAGCGTTCTTGACAGGGTCCAGTCCCACAAGCACTGGTGGAAAGCTGGAGCTGTCTGCAGCCCACACGGTCAGGTTCCTAAATGCACTGAGTTCTTATTGCAACATGGGCAATTTACTCTGTAACCTTCTGCACAATAATAACATCCAGTTCTACTCGTGATCATCCACTGGGCCTGTGTGCAAGTGCCTTGTCTATTTGGGGAAAACAGCCTCTTCCTAACAGCAGCGGATTAATCTGAACTGGTTTTGTGATCTAGATCTATCCTCTTCTTTCCTCTTAATAAAAAGGCGACTTCTATGCAGAAATCCTGAAATGTTTACAAATGTATTAAATTCTTTGGTGTTCGGTAGTCTGCCTTCAGAATATTTTATTGATGTTACCACCACCTTCACCATTTTATGCAATCCTCTGCAAATAATCTAGGGGGTTTCTGTTACTGCCATGTTTCTGTATTACCTCAAAAGATAATCCTGCTGTTTCAATACTAACCCTTCTCCTTCTGTCTTTTTCATCTTAGGGTTTTTAAATTGCAAAATCAAAACTTCATGGTGTGTAACTACTCTGAAATAGGCTCCATTAGATGAAATTTAAAGTTCTCATTTTCCAAGCTGGTGCTTTTATCTCTCCAATAGCTGTCGTTTACCAACAGTCCAAACCCACTCATATAGCACTGTGGTCAGAAATCATCTTTAAGTTTTTGACAGATGAGCTGAATACAAGATATATTCTTCTGATTTCCTTCTGCAGGCAATTTATATGTCATGGTTATCAGAAAGGTTGTGTATTATAGGAAACTTGGCTATGATGGAGGGCTTACTTGAAATTTTAGCAGAATCATTAAAAGTGGCATTTGTGGAGTGGTTACAAGATTTCTTTAAGAGAGGACAGCTAAAGAAATCCTGGTATTCGAGCAGTAGTCTGAAAAGTTTAAACATCAAGACTGTCCTGGCATCCTTTTCTAGGATTTCACAGTTTTTAGAATAAGACTGTTCTGTATTAGATAGGTAATTGAATGAGCTGTCATTTACCCACTCAGAAGAAATATTCATGCAAGATACTTTTTAATATCTTTATAAACATTAAGGCTAATAATATTGTGTGGGAAAAAGAAAGAATTTCACTTACTTTTAAATATAAACAAAATGTAAATCTAGTGTGAACAATGACAACTGAGAAAAATAAAAAAAAGGCAAGAACACACTGGTCTTGAATCTTTTGTATTGATCTTCCAGTGTTTCTGTCAGTATCTATACCATGTTATGCATCTAATATCAGAAATCTAACATTTAACATAATCTGAGTGCAACATATTCAGCTGGACTCCTTAGTGACTACTAAAACCCCTTTTCAGCTCAGCCCTAAACATTCAATTCCCCTAGCTGTCCTAGCTGTTCATAACAGTTTTCTTTCTCAGACTTCTTCTGTTGAACCTATTCCTATAAAAGCAATTCTTTAGGAAAATAACACATGCATTTTTTGCCTTGTAAACTTCTTTCTTTCTGTACAGTTCATATACCTCATGCTGTGTTCTTACTAGCTTCAGAAACTGATTTGTAATTTTGATTCTTTGAAGTGCATTTTCAGCCAGGTTAGAAATGGTAAATTCTGTTGTGCTGTGTCCATAAAATAAATATGAAGTGTGCTGAGCTCTACAAGCTTTATCAGCATCATAGAAGCTAAAATCAAAAAGTAAAGTAAAAGCATATCTGTGTTCAGTAGTAAATGTTTGTCAGTTATGTTAAATTCATCATTTCCATCCTTCAATTGCTATTCCTTATTTAAAGCTCTAGTAGTTTGAAATCACATGTTCTATGTATATTAACCAAAGATCAAGATGACCCACTTGTCATCTCACCCGTAACAAGATGTCTTCCAAATAATCTTTGCTTTGTAGTAATCAGATATAATTAAGTTTACTTTCTTCTATAATCTATACATGCTCTATTGTTTTAAGAACTAGAAAGACAAGCTCTCAGATAATATAACAGCCTTAAGTCATCAGCTGGAAAAGCTGCTTGAATGGAATCTACAGGAAAAGGAGTTCTGTAGGACAGTTGTGCACAAAGAATAGGTCTTGGAACACCATCTGAAGACAGATAACATCTGTTAGTCTCAGTCTGGAACAGAGTGGAGCCAACTTTGTTAATTTCTGAAATGAAATTCTGTGATTTGGTTACTCAGAGAAAAATGTGTTCCATATAAGTGACAAATTCACCACTTTCAAATCCTCATAAGTGACAAGATTTCTCAATGAAAACAAATCTTAAGGCTTGTTTGACCTCCAGTTCCTTAGAATTTAGGGTCAAGATAAGGTACAAATATATTTGTTGATTCTTTGAAGTGAGAGAAGAACAGTAACTCCTCAGGATGACTACTTTATCTTGATTTGCATATAGCCTAAGTTGGAAATAATAGACAAGTAAAAACTCTCCAATAAAACTTCTAGCTAGAGAAATGTTGCTGTATTTCAGAATATACTTCATTTATGTATAAAGTGTTCATACTTCAATGAAAAAAAACAAGTAAGTTTTTTATTTTAATATAATTTTGGGGAATATTTGAATTTGCTACAGTTCTTGCATTACATTCTTTAAAAAAAGGGGATTAGGTTTTAGAACAAAAATATTCAAAATAGCATACTTCTTTGTTACCACGTGTGAGGAAAAAGATAGCTTTTGCAGATACTTTCCACAGCTCAAAATAATTAAAACTCAACTTCAAAAAAATTCAGATAAATATTCTGAAGAATCATATACCTCTACTTGCCATTTCATAGTCTTCTCCTTTATAGCCCACTGCTTTATAGCCCACAGTGCTATCCTGTTTCATTCACAGAGTCCAAGCCCCTAGTTCTGCAAAGATTAATGGATGTGTACACCCATTGTACTCTCTGAGGTGTTTCATTGATGCCAATGGAGCTGGTTGCAGCACAGAAAGTTAAGACAGGCATTAGTCTTTTCAGGATCAGCCTCTAAGCCTATTATATCAGAGCACAAAATTAGGTTAGATTTCACTCTTAGTCAGGTTAGTGAAGCCCTGTTGCCTAAACCATTGTGATACAACTGGAAAAAAATAGTGGAATTCAACACAATGGATAAAATACTTTAAAGGGAAAAGTGCACTGAGGCTTACAATGTTATTATGTAGCTTAGGCAATTAAATCATCTAACTTTTGGTGAAAACCATTGCTCTTTTGAATGATCATGTGCCAGAACTAAATTTTAATGGCTTATACTGTTGTCTTGATAATGGTCTGACTTGTTTCAGCCAAGAACATTCAGTTTATTTTCTTAGTTCTAACATTATCTGATACTGAAAAAATGACCTTTAAGTGGTCCCTAGTGCACTCATACACTTTGTTCTAGGAATACAGGGAATCTTGAGTATTACCAGCTGAAACAGTTTTTTATATTTTTTATTTTTAGCAGCAGCTAAAGTTCATGCTGCTCTGACAGAGACTATTGAGATTATAGGAAGATCAAAAGCTGAGGCAGAGAAGACTTCAGGAGCAAATCAAAATTTGAAATCTAACTTCATATATAGATTCAGCTGCCATTCAAGCTGCACTTATTTATACTATGGTTTGTAGAAGTAATTATTGCTAAAAGAATTTGCAAAATACTTTGTAGTGCATCTTATCTCTGTGAAGTCTGAAGATGAGAGAGGGGATAAGTTAATCTTTAAAAAAAAATTTTAAATGGCAGCCTCAGGTAGTGTGGAGAAGGACATTTTCCTCCAAATGTATTGTTCAAAGTAAAATTAGAAATGTACTTGCCTGAATTAGTTTTTCTATGGAAACTCCTTCCAGAAACTTTCTCTAGTTTCTGGAATCTTCTCTAAAAACTCTCAGTGTTGCCTGGTAGTAAAGATGGTCCAAGCTGCTGCAGGCCTGGCTGCATCCCTGACCTTACAGCTGTCTTGGGTATGTGCTTACTCTTGTCAAGTGCCAAGATTTTCCAGAGAAAACAGAGGGTGAAAATATGTGGTTTGTTTTTTGCATTTTTCAAAAAAAAACCCCCAAAAAAACCAACAAAAAACTGCTTAAATATTTAATACAGGCCTTATACACTTTATGACTCTCCCAATGTCTTTGCAACACTCCTCAGAACAGGAGTTATTTCTCTTATTTCATGAAAAGGGGTTTGGTTCAGCCAATTTTTCCATTTCATTTTAGAGATATATCTCTTGTTCAGACAAAAATGGGAGAATTTTTCCTTTTAATTTATTTCAGAGGGAATGTAGGTAACCAAATCTAAAAGAAATATCTACACAGTCAATCAGGAGGTAGATCATCTATAGGTAGACATTATTTGTGCTGGTTTTCCAACTGGAATTTGGCAAATTCCAAAAGAAGTGCACAACTAAAGTACACCTGGGAAAAACAAACAAACAAACCAGCTTTCATTGTTTATTTGTCACCACAGGGGAAATCTAAAGGAGATAAAGGATGCGTTTTTCTGGACTTTCATCCCTCACAAACCTATCCTTCCTCTGTCTTCTGTTCCTTCTGGTTAGTTACCAAATAAAAGCTTATGTCAGTATCGTCTATTATTATTCTTTTTTTTTTTTATTTCATAAAACAGATTTGATTTTTCTGCGCTTAAACGAAGGTTTGCCCTCTCATGTGGACACACACTGACAGATTAGACACTACAGTCCTTGACCGATGCCATGGGCTGTCCCTGCTCTGTTCAGTACTTGGATTTACAGTGAAATTCACAAGATTTTAACTTCCTCCTCACAACTCTGAAGCAGCTATTAGTTCTGAAGAGGTATCTTGGGGCTGTTCAACTCCTGCCTAAGAGGCAGCTCCTAGGCAGCAAAGATCTGATTATTCCTAATAGGCTGTTTTAAATAAAATAAATTTGGTTTATGTTAACTGAATCTAATCTTTCAGTTCAATAGAACTCAATCCCAACTTTCTCTTTGTGTGCTCCATGCAATATTATACTCTTATCTTTTACCAGTGGAGAAACTATTAAATAATGCTTCCAATGTCTTTACACTTATGAATTGAAAAGCACTGATTTCTGTATTTATCTTTTATTTTATCTTACCCTTTGCTGTCTCCCTGTAAGATTTCTGGAAATTATTTTTTTTTTTTTTTTCTTGCAGATAGAAGAATAAGATGAAGAGCTGTGGTTAATAGACAATTGTTCTTTATTGCTGTGCACATCCATTGCCTTTTAGCCAACTAAGTTTTCATATAACAAAACAGAACAATGTTACTGACAACATTTGTAAAAAATAAATACTAAACATTTAAGTCATTATTCCTTGCTGTTAGTAGAGATTTCATTGAACTTTACTATTGATGTTTAAGTGTCTCTTTGTATGTTGCCCACATTCACCCCTTATCAGATATTTAAAGAATAGCTTATAATGCTCTGAAGAACATTAATTTCAAGTAAAGAGGTTAATAATATTGTTAAGGTGATAAAAGGTGTCAAAAATTAATGATTGAAAAGCTACAGTGAATATTAGAAGTGCATTAGACAGATGTAAGCATATTTTTATAGTAATTTAAGGTATTTAAGACACAAAATATTTCTGTTTCTTTATCCAAACTCAAAAGGGAATGTGTTATGACTCATGTAATTAGAAAATAGCAGCACACATATAAGATCTTAGTATTGTCAAATCTAGAATATTTTCAGTGCATAATTTTTGAAATATGTGCACTGGGTTAGAACTACTCATGTTTTTTATCTATAAGGTAAGCATTCCTGCTCATCAGTAGGCAAACTTTTATGCATCTATAGTTATTTTGAGCTGTAATCAATCAGTAAAACTGAAGATTTTATTCAGTAACAACTAAAAGTTCACTTGAGACTTCTCACTTCCTACCCCTCTTTCTCTCAAGGTGTCTGATGACAATTATTGGTCTGTTGATGGGATATTTGTATATGTTTCCAAGCATATTCTATGGAAATGTCTTTCTAAACTTTAAGTTCTGATTAAAAAAACAAAACAAAACAGAACAAAACAAACAAAAAAACCAAACAAACAAAAAAAACCAAAACAAAACAAACCCCCCCAAAAAACCCAAAGAAAATCCCTTAAAACATGAGAAACATGGGTATCAGGTGCACAGGTGGCAGGTTGCTCTTTGAAAGGAGGTCAATGGCTAGAGGGAAAATCAATTTTTTCTAAGATTATTTAAAATATTTAAAATATAGCAATAGCACCAGTGCACAGAACCCTCACTGCATGTTGTGGCAGCTGCTCTTTTCAAAGGATAGCCATAGAAAGGAAAACTTGAAGGTGGAAGAGCCGACAGTGACAGTAATGGTGTGTGGTTGGAGCACTTGCCAGATCTAAATGGGCCAAAATCCACATCCCACTTCACTCTTGAGCACATCAGTAGCTAAGGCAACATTTAAGTGCTGATGCAGCACTTAAATTAGTCTACCTTATTTAAGGTCACTTAGGCCTGGGTATTCAGCCTCAGAATTGATTTGTTTTAGTAGATTTTGATATTTGACTTGTTAAGCAGCCATAAAGTGCGTGTCAGACATAGATAAAATAGATCATAGATTTGGCCTACCAAAATTGATTTTTATCTGTAAAAATGATAGAGACCCCACAGTTAAAAAGCATATTTATTTTTACTTTTCATATTTATTCTTGCTTGCTGTTGAAAGAATTGCCTGCATTCAGCCCTAGAGCAATAACGAAAAATAGCTATTTATAAAAGAATTCCCTATTGCTGATTTTAATCTTTAAATGCACTTTATACATGAGCAAATTTATAAATAATGGCATTTGATATTGAGACAAAGTGTGGAGTGTTTGTTTCCTAATACTGATGATTCTTAATCCCACAGTACTGTAGAAGTGTGTAAAAGTTTATAGATGGTACACTGTGGGAATTTTGATAGCAAAGTTTGTTTTATTTGCTTGCATCTGCATCCATAAAATTAGTTATTATCTTATATAAAATAAGCTTTTTAAGCTGTTATGGTGCTTATTATTTCAGAGTTTTTTTTTAAGAGACACTGCTAGAAATAATTTCAGATTATTGTTAGCCATATTTTAAAATATGAATATTGCAACAGTTTGCTGTTGATTTCCCTGACCACACTAGAGACCACAAAAAATCCTGAATTAATTTTCAGTCATTATTCCACTTAATGTCTTCTAAGTGCTTGTTAGACTTCTTTTTTCAACCTCATAAAGATATATTAGTTAGTTTAAATTTAATGCCTATTTTTTCAACTTTTCTAATTCTGTATACTCTTACAGAAACACACAAAGTGTTTTGTCAATTAATGCATATACTCTTATTGTTTTACTAAGCTTAAATTACCTGCAGAGGTTTAATGTACAATTAGATTATACTAATTTATTTTCCTTGTTATCTAATTAGTATATTCTTCTGAAAGAAGAAATGTGTCTTAATGACTAAGTGAAAATGTGTTTGCCTATCCTGTAATAACAGTTTATGTATGTGAAGAACATAACCAGGCTACATTAATTTAACATAGTCAAAGTACAGCAAAAGTACTGTGCTTTCAAAGGGGTTCCATGCTTACTGAGTCAAAGGAAAAATTTGCGATGCTCATATGGCTTGATGTTTATTTCTTATATAACAGACTATAATTGATATATTACATAGAGTGACACTTGCTCTTATTTCTCACCATGTTTTGTGTTTCTTGTTTTTCTTTATTTCCCCTTCATCTAATGCAATTTCCAGCACTTGCAGGAGGTCATCTCTATTGGTTGTCTAAAGAAAAATACTTCCTGTCAGGTTGTTAAAAATGCCAAAGACTGTCTTTTATTTTTGATTTTTCATGAATACAAGCATAGGTGGAACAATAACTATTTATCATTCATAAGAAGAAAGAAAGAAAAAAGGGAAACACCCTACAGTTTATAGATTTAGTCCCTAAACCTTCACTTCTGTTTTTCAACTCAATTCCATGTATAGCTTTCAGGGAAACAGAAAACCTCCATGCAGGCAGCATTCATTTATTTCACTATTAATTGCTGTTCATTTGAAACCTCATTGGTTAAAATGCTATGAAAATTGATTTGCCACTTTGAAATACAGTAGGTTTAGTCCTATTCTAGTAACAATGACATATTGTTTCACTATGTGATAGCAGAAAAACATAATATAATTTCTTGGAAATTATGTCTCTGAGTGTTTGTAGCTGTCATTGTAGCTGCAGCCATGACACTTTTCTACCCTTTAAAAAAATCTGCATCTGATGTCTCCAATATCAATGTGCTTAGAGACACAGTGTAAATATTAACAAATGACAGTTTGAGTAATTTGACTAAAAGAGATTTTATTCATTAAAAAAACTCAAGCATTCTAGGAATTATATATTTTATTTTTCTATAGAATCTTTATTAAATGTCTTCTATCTTTAAATTATGTCAACTTCTAATGCAATTTATAAATAAGATTTTTTTTCTTCTGTAACAGCTCTGTCCCTATGTTTTGTCCTTATTAAGCTTTTCAAGGTCTTCAAGAGCATCATCTAACATGAGCACAGTATTGCAGAAGTAAACATGTACCAAGACAGATGTTTTGCATATGACTTTTAATTAAGAAAATATTTGAGCGATTTTATGACCTCCTCAATGTCACAAAAGAAAATTTTGCCTGAGGGTTAATTAACATCCTGCAGCCTTTATGACATGGTAGCTATTAATTCTTGCTAACAGCAGAAACAATTTCATGTTTAGGTTTGTATTCACTTTTTTTTATTAAATTAAAAAATCTCATATATTTCTCTCTAGTAAGGCAATGTATACACTATCATGGAGGGCACAAAAATACACTATAGATTTGGTTTCATAATGACTTTCACTATATATTTTATTAACTCATAATAGCCAGAGAATACTTTTTTTTTCTGAAAAAAAAAAAAAATTTGGTATGGCATATGTATGTTCCTTTGCATTTAGAGTTGAAAAATTTTTCTCATTCATGTCCTCATGCATTATTCCTCACACAATGTTTTCTAAAGATAATTCTGCAAAAGAATGTGCTTTTATGGGTATGCCAGAAAAAATGTATAATTTAAATGAAATATATATATATATATATATACACATACATATATATATATTTATATTTATATATATTTATTTTTATATATGTATGTATGTATGTATATGTAAAAACCAGCAATTTATATACAAGTGGATAATATATGCATTCAGAAACAGCATTATTTTTTTACATTTATATATTTGTTATAAATTGTTTAAAAGCTGCTTGATGATAATTCAAAGAGATGCACATTGTTCATTCAATACTGAATAATATACATGAGGAAACAGACAAAATAACGTGTATTAGTTACTTTAAAGTTTTATAATCTCCTGTAACTTAAACATTTAGTAACTAATTTTCTTTTAAAATCTTCTTTCTTCCCAATTCTTTAGACAGTACATCAAGATGGATTACTCCTGTTCATGAAAAGCAGATATGATGATACTTGAATTGGGATTTAGATCCAGTCAAAGGGGCTCACACAAAATATAAGTGACTACCTGTCTTCTATGTATGCATGTAAGGTAAATATCTGTTTGTGCAAGCCTGTTTTAATTTTTCTTAGAGTCCAGGGAGTGTGGATCAGCTCAGACCACACAGTGAGCCAGTCAATCCCAAACTAAATGAGCAGCTAGGACTGCCTCCTTTATAATCCTAGTGTAGATAGATACACTGAGATGTCCTCATCTTGAACTAAGTCTTACTTCAGCTACCTTAGAATAGGGTCCAAGGTCTTTAGAACCCTCAGATTAGACCATTAAGCCTCCACCTGCTGCTTCAGAAGGTGGGGATCCTCCTACAGACCTGTGTTGAGCCCTCCAGCTCTGTGTAGACACTCCAGGAGTTTCAAGTGGTGCTGGATCCTGAGCAGGAATAAGGAGGGCCTGCTCTTTTCCCAAACTGTCTAATGACCTGCTTGGTGGTTTGAAAAAGTCCTTTATTTCTGAGATCTGCAATAAGACATTTATAAAACCAAGACATTGTAAGGAAAATAATTAGATAAGTGTTCTAAATCCTTTTATGTAAACCTCAAAGTACTGCTGCGTGGTAAGTTGCTTTTAACCGCTGCATGGTAAGTTGTCCATGTGACAACAGAATATTTTTATGCTGAAAACAACAAATATATATATAATTTTATATTTTATACTTTAGAATTATTAGCTACATTATATCTATATCCATATGAAGGAATAGATTACTTAAAATTTTTGAATCTCACAATAGGGAACAACCTTAGTAAACAGCTTGAAATCAAGATGATTTTAATTGACAAAAGTTGGGAGTGTTGCCTTGCATAAGCATCCAGGCAGCAAGGGGTGAATTTACATGACTCGAGAGGCTCCAGGTTTTCTTTTTAAATTAGCATTTTTATATCTGTTCATAAAAAAGCTTAGTCAAAAAAGCGGGTATGTGAATGCTCTCACAGCAGAAAACATTTGCATTCCACCTCACCTTTGAATCAGAATATTTGCTGCCTGTGGGGCAGGAGATGGGGCAGCATTTCATGCCACCATTTGGCCTCAGTATTGAGGCTGTTATCAGTCTGAATACTGCTTGACATTCCCTAGCAGTGTTTGTTGTGGTATTGATGCTGTCTAATGATAAAGGTCTACAAGGTCAATTTATTTTATGCAGACCAGAAAACAGCTACTAAAGATAACTACTTTTGATCATGTACTTCAAATTTTATAGCTACCTACAAGCAGTCAATGATTCTATTCACGGCTCATAAAAAATAACATCATCCTTAACATAGCTGGAGAGGTCAGGTGAACCATACTTAAGAATGTTTCTCACACATATCTTCAAGAATGCTAATCACTCAACTCTGATTAAAATCAGAGAAGCTGCCCACTTTGGAAAAATCATATATCCTGAGAAGCTTTAAATATGCATGCAATATACTTGCACAAAGATGAACCATTGATAACTGGAGGTGACACAAAAACACTGTCCACACAGTTTTGACTTCTTGCCACGTCTGTCATACAAATCTTCCATAATATTTTTTATAAATCTTTCTGGTTGTATGACTCAGTGCCAAAAAATTAGAAAAGGTCAAAACATTAAAATTCTGCTTATTTTTAGGCATTTATTATCTCATAATGCATTATTTTTTAAAAGTAAATTTTGCCTTCATAAACTTTATTTCAGTGAAGTGATAAGAAGCCCACAGTTCTGGCATGGGACACTGTTCTGCAAATGTTCATCATCCTCAACTTTTTAAATGCTCCTTTCCATGACTGCTTTTCAGCTGAATGACATATTTCAGCATGGCTCTGTGTCAGAGCCTTGAGAGCACTAATAGATCTGAACACCCTTGATCAGTCCCAGCGAGTTTCTCAAGGGTCCATTTCAGCTCAGCCCAGGCCCTCCAACCTCTGCCTGAGCTATGTTGAAAGGACCTCCAGTTCTCGCTCCACCTCCTGGATGAATCTGAAATGTATGGTGCAGTCATGTCTCCAGCCCTGTCTCCTGCTTCTCCTCACCAGGTTTCCTGGCCCTGGTTCATGCCTTACAGTTGATGGGCTTTGCTCCCAGCACCTGACTCTGCCTGCCATGCTCAGGTCTTGTGTGATAGTGCCCCACTGCTAAGGTCACAATATATGCTGGGGTCACCCTCAATTCCCCTTCTCTTGGTAAGCAGACAATAACACTTTTTTTCCTGGCTTCACCATTTTCCTTGTAAGATATTACATTGGAAATCACTAAAGGACCTAGACCTATGTATATCATGAAGGGTTTAGCAAAGCACTTTCTGAATACTTAAACAGTCATTTTAGGCTCACATTTCGGTGGCAGGGTTTTTTTTTTTTTTATTATTATTTCCAGGAGGTTGGAAATCACTACTGCTCCATATGCAGTAATAATCGAATGAGAGTAGATGAACAGAAAATATACACAGTTTTCTAAATAAAAGAGAGAAAGCAGCCAGTTATCTTGCAAATGTACAGGGTCTTCTAGTGTGAACTGCTGCACCACTTCAGCAGCCCTTTTTACAAGTTTTAAATTAAATCTTTAATTTAAAAGAGTCTAGCCTTTTAAATTTCTGACATTCACTCTACTGTAAAGAACACACACATTAAATCATAAGGCTGTTTAATGTTCTTTTTCTACCTGAGATGAACTAGAAATCAGCAGACTTGCTGACATCAGTTTTCATGTTGCTCAACAGTTCTGACAAGAAAATGTGAATATTCAGGTGTATCATAATTTACAAAGCCAGCCTCTGACTTGGCCTTAGCAATGCAAAGGGGATGCTTGCCTCACAGATGCATCCTTTTCCTGCATATCCAATGTCTCTGCACTCAGATGTTTCAATGCAAGACAAAAAGAATGGTCCACTACACCCTGCAGTATAAGGTTCACTTCCATCACCTATAGACGAAACTCAAGAGCCAGCAAAACTTAGTTTGAAAGTGGAATGAAAGGCTTGTATCCCCTCTTCTTAGAGATAAGTGTTACTCAGTATGGATGTTATTTCCTTTCAAAAGTCAAGCTGAAATTCAGCTGCTGTAACCGTATTCATCTCTTTGCAGCCTCAGCAACTTTGTCCTGTGTAAATAGTGTGATCTTAATAAATAAATACTGAAGCACAGCTGGTGTTGGCAAGATATTGCTGTTAGGTTGCTGCAGCATGCTATCACCAATGAGTGATGCTAATTATTCTCAGAACTGGGAAATATACGGGAAAGGAATGCAGAGGAGAGTCAACAAAGCCTGGAACAAAAACTAAGGGATGTTTGCTTCAGTCCACAGTGAGGACATCTGAGTACCATGAAGGCAAGTGCTTCACCAAACTTGGTTCTGAATCATTTCCAAAACAAGATTTAATAGCCACTGCAGTATAAAGCTATAGCTATGTATTTTATGCTTAAAATCCATACAGTTTTTTGAGAAGAAAGCAATGGAAGTTGGAGTGCTTAAAAAAAAATCTAAAAAATGAACCAAAACCAAAGAAAATGAGCCTGAAAAAGTCCTGAATAAATGAATGAGCTGGAAGATAAACAATTTTTGTTTTCTCTTCTGCTTTTCTGGCAGTATGCAATAACCTATCCTTGAACATAAAGTCCAAACTTTGGGTTAGCTGCCACAAAGGAGAAGCAGATAGCTTTCAACATATAGTCACATAAAAGATAAGCAGTGTGTAAGCTGACATTTTTCTAGCTATAAAAATAATTTTTGTATCTTTATTGAAAAAAAAAAAAAAGCAGACAGAGTGACCACTAAACTTTTTCTAGATTTTTCTTGCATCTTGTTTTCACACTGTTGCCTGTCAATACTTATGCATTTTTGACTTGCAGTGCTAGTGCCTAACTGAGCTGAACACTGATCAGCTGAGGCAGAATACAGACCTAGTTTCCCCCTCTCCTTCTGAATAAAAATTTATTCCAAAATTAGTGGGTAAAATTACTCAAGTATTAAAACTACTGAGTGTATTTAGCGTACATGATCTTAACTGTGTGACTGACAGTTCTAGTGAGGGTGAATTAAAATTGGATGTCTGATGGCAGTCTCCAGACACAACTGGCATATCAAAATAACTTCATCTTCATCTACTGTAAGAGGAAATCACAACACATTTTCTGGCTATATCATTTTCTTATCATTTCAAAAGCATTTGAGGCAAAATATAAAAAGATGCTGAACTTGGAGTTTCAATTGTTTGAATTAACTTTCCTAGCCATTCATAGTTTACTAACTTACAAGTGTTCAGAACTCACTGTAGAGACAATAGAGGAAAACATGGGGCAACACTGAGAATATTAAACAGAAAAATGAAAAGGTTCTGAAAAAGTAATACAGGGGTTAATGTCTATGTGTTCAATTATGCAAGGATTAGAAGAAGCAAATTTTAGCTGAGCAGGCAGGAAGTGTTTGGACCACTGCATTTCTATGCAGATTAGTAGGATGGGAATAGAAAAAGGTAATGCAATAAAGAGGGAAGCACCTCTCAACTGCAATTGCAGAAAAAGGAAAATGCAGAAGGAGGACCACTGAATGAAGCATTCAAAATACGAGAGCATATATCTTAGAGAACTTTACCTCCTTATTTAAACTTTGAGATTATTATGCGATATTTAATAAAGAACATCTTAATTTGAACACTTGAGAGAAAATAAGAAACCAAGTCTTGGGAATTTTGTTTATGAGTATATGAAAACCTATAGAGAACTTGGTCCATTATAAAAGAAAATTAATTAAACTGTTCAGCTCAGGGTTTTTTTCCCTTTTTCAAGAACTTATTTAAATGTTTATGTCATGCAGAATACTATTGTAAAACATGATACAGAAGTGTGACTTTAGGTGCTACATAATTCCCTTGCTTGCAGGCATGGCGCTCCTAGTTTGAATACTCTTGTGACTGTTATAAATAAAAAGTTTTGACTAACTGCCTCTCATCCACTGAGACATGGAAGATCCCCTCAGGCTGCTAATGTGTTTGGAATAGTTAATGAGGGAATGCTACTCAAAAACCAATCCCAAATCAGTGTTATTTCCTGTTTTATCATTAATGTTTTGAATTGTTTGTTGTGGGTTTTGTTTGTTTGTTTTTTTGGGTTTTTTTTTGGTTTTTTTTTTTGGGGGGGGACTGGGTTTTTTTGGGTTTTTTTTTTATTTAATTGGTGTCTGAAGTGAAGTGATAGGACTGCAGTTTCAGTTCTCTTTTGGTAATTTAACATTTTTATTTACTGGTAGGCTGTTGCTTTGAATAAGAACACCAACCAGCTAGGGAGTTACCTAGCCAACATAATGTGCATAGCAAGAAACTATAAAAATGCTTCAAAATAGGCCCAGTGAGGAAAGGCTTCATTATGATGCCAGAAGAGCTTAGTCAGAGGGACAGTTTTTGTGAGGCAAGGAGAAAACAGTGATTTTAATGGGTTTTTTTTCAGCTTTAGATGTGGATGAGAGCGTAAAAAACTTTAATTTACAGCATGTTTAATAAAGTTTTCTGAAAGCATGTGTGTAAATAGTATTTCAAATTGTATATTAAGACTGGGATTTCAAGGGATATTTTAAATGTTACATGGTTTCTCCAAATACACATTTGTGTGATACTGTGTTATCTACTTTGTTTAGATTTGTCACGTGTTGTCTTTTGCAGCTACAAACCATTACCACAGCTGATTCTAAGCCAGAGCCTCAGCTGTGCCTTGGTAGATGAAATTTCTGGGAAGGACCATGAAGCCTTTCTGAACCTGTTTGCTTACCATATATCAAGAGAGATAAGTCAGTGAAAAAATTATAGGGGAAGCTGGAAGTTGAAGAGAAAAGGAAGAACTGATCTTTAATACACGAGAAGCTATAGTCGCTTAAGTAAGGATTGCAACAGAAAACAAGGCAAAAACCACAATGAAATATGACTTTGGTTCAACTAGTGTGACAGAGAGAAGTCATTTAACTTTCCATTGTATGTTACTTTTTTCCAGTACTGAACTTGGAAATAGCATTTAAGTAAGAGATTTTGGACTGACATTTGTCTGAAATATCTTGGCATGTGTTTGTAGTGGGGGGGGGGAATACAGCTTACCACCATTGTGAAGGCACCTGGGAGCAGGACAGAAACATTTTTTGCCCCACAAGATTTTGATGAGCCTTCATCTTAAACATGGTAGGCCATTCTTGTCTCTGCATCTCAAGAAGGACAAAGTGGAGATGGAAAAGGACAATTAAAAGTATGGAAGAGATAAAACAGTTGTTTTATGATAAGAGAGTAAAATATCAGTGATGCTCCACCCAGGAGTGAGGTATGAAAAAAGTTTAAAAAACCATAAAGATGGCAGACTTACACCTTGGCCCATGAGTCTGCAGTAATAAAACTAGATGGCAGTTCAAGAAAGCTGTGGGAGTTTAATTTAAAACAGATAATGGAGCATATTTCTTCCTGCTGATAGAAAGTTTCTGGAATCCTTTGCCATAAGCAGTTGTGATTGTAGATTATATAGATGCTTACAAAAAGGAAGTAGATAAATTTTTTGGACAGCAGGTCTATGAAAATACAATTAAAATAAGATGCAGGGCTGTACCCTCTAGCATACTTATTGCAAGAATTATTGAAAATGGGGGAGTAGGTACAGAATGTAGGACAGGGAGTGGCCAGGTTTATGCACTTCCTTTATACAGTTTCTCTTACAGCTATCAGCTACAGTCTTTACTGGATTCAACTCAGACAACAGTCCAACAAAATCTTCAAGCCCTTTCCAAAAAGAGATGGGGTAAGTTATGGAGAAAAGAAAAGAGAGGAATCACATGATTGTCTGTGCCAAGGAATGGAAAAGAAAAGTGAGATTCAAAGGACCAAAAAATGTAAAAACAGAGGGAAGTGAGTGCTGGCACTGAACAAGTAATTTCACTGTTTCCTGATGGCATCCAAGGAGCCAGCAGACATTGCCTAACAGAGTAGTGAGGTTGGATGTGTGCAACAGTACCTTCTCCAGCCTCTTTTCAGGAAGCTGTTTTGTGAAAATGCTGTACCATATTCAGGGTAGTAGCATCCAGATTTCTGGAGAAAAAGGTAATGACACTGCATCATAAAAAGCTACAGCCTTTGGCACCAACCGCACGAGTACAGTCTGGATGCATCAGTGGTGGGCTCACAGTGTGCAGTGGTGCATGCATGCTTTGCAGAGAGACAAGCAGGAATATAACCAGGCACCACAGATGAGTGGTGTCCATTGTGGTGATTACCACCATGGTCACCCTTCAAATGATGCTGACTGGGGCAGTCTGATCTAAAATGTGTGTTATACCTGTCTACCTCAGCCTCACTTTAAAGTGATCTAGAAACTACAAGCAAGCATTTTCGTTAGCTGAAAGGTTCTTTTGTGTAATGAAGGGAGTAAGTAAAATCTTTTTAAAGACTTTCATTGATTTTTCTTTTTTTAAGCAAAAAAAAAAAAAAGAAAAAGAAAAATTGAGTTGTAAGGTGATGACATAGTAATTATCATACTTGACAGAAATTCCAATCTGAACATGAGAGAACAGTTTTCTTTTTAGGATTCAGTACTAATTGAAGTTCTGAAGATACTACACTGCACCCAACCTTAGCAGAATACTCCTAAAGCAAACAGTATTCATATTTGTTGAAGATCATACCAGTTTCTTTAACACATATCAGATTAACATATTTCAATGACACCTATCCAGTGTCACAGTTGATTCTTTACTCTTGTCTTAGATTTTTGTGAGGTCATGAAAAAATGATGCCAAATGAACTTCTACTATTATTCCCTTTTTCCTTTTTTTGACAACAGTGAGAAGTTATTTGTGCAAGCCTTGGCTTCTCACCTTCCCTTTCTGTTTTGCTCTCCAGAAACTGGAGTATTGGTTATAGAAAAACAGTACATCTCACATATGTGGTAGGTTAGGCTTTGAGATACTTCTGGATACAGAGAAAGATGAGGCTATTCTGTATTTTAAGAAATGGTTTGTGGGATAAATATGTGGTTTTAAATTATACTATGTACATATAATATTGTCCCAGCTTGATATTATAGCTTTAAAAATATATAAAAATGTGTCTGAATTACAAAGATTTCCTGTTTTTGAGAACTGTTTTGATGACCTAGATAATTACATGGGAGCCTGAAATGAGTCCTGATTTCAATATAATTATCCATCTACTCCTTCAATGCTTTTCTTTCATACACAATAGCTATGGGCTCAGCTGCTTCAGACTGTCGTCCACTGAGTTTAATTAAAATCCTCACTAACACAATGTGCATTAAGAAATTCAAAAGTGTGGATCATCCTGGCTTGTGTAAATTACCCCAGGGACCTGTCTTCATCCCCAAAGTGCCTTTAAAATATGTGAATATTCAAGGGACTGGATAATGAAAAAAACTTTAGTGGTCAGGAAGTTAAGAATTCAATAGTTACAGACAGAGAAGAATCTGGTACGTTTTCACTATATTGCATAACTGTTCCTCTGTTCAGAATTTGTGTTGCCTTCTTTTTAGTTAGTAGCTATGTCAGTAACTTGAATAAAACCTGACACTCTTGAGAGCTAATATCAACTCTTCTGTTTTCCCAAAACTTCTGAGAAAGCTGATAGATAAAATGATGGATATGATATCTAACAATCCTTAGACTCCTTTCACTGTAGAGTGTTTGAGATACAGAAGTTGGTGCAGCCTGTGGGTTTCACTTCATTAAGTCTTGTTGAAGACAGTGCTTTCCTTGGTGTAGTTAAGAGCCATTGACACGGGCAATTGCAGGCACAGACAGCAATGCATTCCTGAACGTCTCCACTCTCTCATCAAGAAACCTCAGGTTATTGGAGGGGACAATTTCCTCCTGTTGGGCATTGCAAAATTCTGCACATGTACAGCTGCCAATACTATAGACAGGGATGCTAGTGATAAAGACAGATGTGAATAGGGCCTACAATTTAGTCAGTGGCAGACCAACAAAAAGCTGCTGGATTTTCTG